>JANUYF010000004.1:95843984-96001484 GCA_026167975.1 Phrynosoma blainvillii | reverse complement strand
AATCAAGGAGATTGTCTGCTGTTGTCTGCTGACCCTAGTTGGTCTTCTCTTTGCATTTGCTGAGTGCAGATTTTCTTATTTTGTAGGACTGGTAGCCATATCTTGTTTACTTTAAGAGTTTCTTCTTTCCTGTTAAAGTTGTCTAAGTGTTTATGGATTTCGATGGCTTCCCTGTGCATTCTGACCTGATAGTTGTTGGCATGGTCCAGAATTTCAGTGTTTTCAAACAGCATTTTATGCCCAGGACTGGGCCAGCCAGAAAAATCAGCAGTAGCAGAACACATGATAAACCATCCTGGGCATAAAATGCTGTTTGAAAACACTGAAATTCTGGACCATGCCAACAACTATCAGGTCAGAATGCACAGGAAAGCCATCGAAATCCATAAACACTTAGACAACTTTAACAGGAAAGAAGAAACTCTTAAAGTAAACAAGATATGGCTACCAGTCCTACAAAATAAGAAAATCTGCACTCAGCAAATGCAAAGAGAAGACCAACTAGGGTCAGCAGACAACAGCAGACAATCTCCTTGATTGCATTCCTCACCTGGAAGCCATGCCATTAACACCAGAACAACACCTATTCAACACAGAACAATACACAGTTTACATGGGAACAGCAGACATATCCTGGATTGCATAGCCTGAAGCGAAGCCATCAACATAGAACAATACCTATTCAACACAGAACAACACACAGTTCACCTGGGAACCACCCCTCCCTACCCAGGATCTCACAGTATATATACAACCAGGCTTTTCCATTTCAGTTTTCTCTGAAGATGCTAGCCACAGATGCTGGCGAAACGTCAGAAAGAAACTCTTTCAGAACATGGCCACACAGCCCGAAAAAACCCACAAAAAAAACTATGGATGCCGGCCATGAAAGCCTACGACTTCACGTAAGACCAATAATCACATATAAAAGTACCATTAGGGAATTAATAGCTATTTCAGTTAAGACACACTTAAAAAAACTATTTCTGAAAGAGTTAAAATAAAGTCTAAGCCCACAGAATTACCAGACATAGTTAAGTGTGTCTTAACTATATCATATTAAATTAGATTGGCAAATAATTTGAAAAAAGTGGGAAGCTGCAAAAATTACTGGAGGAAGGCAAGTGTGTTGGGCAGAGGGATTTTTAATTTCTCTCTTCTCCACCAACTGATACAGGGAAGGGAGAACTGGACTCAGAGAAACCTTCTGTCTCTCCCCAACATCCCTGCATTGAGAAAACTTAAAGCAAAGCAAAGCAAAGCAATTTCATTTATATACCCCTTCATACCGCGCTATGCAGTGTCTAAGCGGTTTACAACTGTAAGCTCATTTTAGCGACCTCGGAAGGATGTAGGCCTGAGTCTAGCCTGAGCCCTGACTAGTACTGAACTTGCAACCTTGTGGTCTATGAGTGAGTGGCTGCAGTACAGGCATTTAACCACTGCACCACCATGTCCCCTTTGAATCCAAATTTTTGTGACAGTCACTTTGGAAGTAAAGTGCAGGCTCTGCTTCCCCCTCCCCTCTAAAAGTGCATGAAGGGAAATGGAAACTGAGATGGGATGATAAACCAGTAGGCAGCAAGAACTGTTAGAAGCAGGTACAGACTCCAGAACTCTGTGATGACAGCCTCCCTAGAATCCTTAATTAAGAGAAACATTATGGAATTACTAAAGCGGGTTGGGGGTGGGGGAGGATGTTCAAGCTGCAGCTTAAGAGCTAATGAGATGTGGTGATGGCCTCCAACGTATCATCCTACCAAGTCTTTTAGCCTTTACTGAGTAGCTTATAACAAAGTAGAGGTAAGAAACACTCTATGTATGGTTGTGAAAACTGGAAGGGAAGAAAGGAGTCAAGAAGGAAATAAATTTGAAATGTGGCCCTGGAGATGAGTTCTTAGGACAACATGGATTGCTAAAAAAATAAATGATTGGGTCTTAGAGCAAATCAAGATTGAATTCTCACTAGAAGCGAAGATGACTAAACTGAGACTGTCATACTTTGGGACATATCATAAGATGAGATGATATGACTTTCTGGAAAAGATGTAATCATTGGTGAAGTGGAAGGCAGTAAGAAAACAGAGTAAAGCCACCCAATAGGTGGATTGACTCAAACAAGGAAGCCTCAGCCCTGGATGGAGTTTGTGTGGTCTGAGTAAGGCAGCTGATGACTGGGGCTTATGGAGATCTCTAATTCACAGGGATACAGTATGTCAAAGTTGAATTGATAGCATATAACAACAATTACAACAAAAAACACTCTCCTGTTCTCCCACCTCATTTAAGCGCCAGACAATTGCTTGTAGTTATCTTTTTTTTACAAATGGGCAAGACTACAAGGCACTCACTTTTTAAATTAAAAATATTGGATTGGTATGCTGTTTCCCACAGAAGCAATAGCTATGAGAAGCCCATCAGTTGGATGCTATGATAAAGTCCTTTCCTATTGCTTCCCAATAGTTTATGTTCAGTGGTATATTCACTGCCTCTGATCCCAGAAGAAGAATGTAAATGGCTCGTAGCCATTAACAGCCTATCTTTTATGAATTTATATCATTTCCACTTCTAAATAAATGCATGTGTGTGAAATAAGAAGCAGGGTTCCTCAGAGTTTTGTTTTAGGAATGGTGCGTTCTAACTTGTTCATGGAGTTAGGAATGAATAATGAAGTAGCCAGGTTTGCTGATGACTTGTTGGTGACACAAGATATAAAAGGATCTCTCCAAATTGGGGAAATGGACAGTAGCATGGCAAATGTGAATACTATAAGTAAATGTAAAGCAAACTATATTGGAACAAAACCATCCAATTCACACATACTCTGATGAGGAGTGATTGACTAAGAAAGGTCTCTTGGGTTGTGGTAGATAACTCAAAGAAAACATTGGCTTAAACCAGTCTTAACCTACAGGAGAAAAAGGCAGGATTGAGGAAGGAACTGGATTATGATCCACAAAAAACGTGTTTAAATCTAAGAGTTCACAAGACTTTTTTTTTTTTTAATGAAACAAATTATCATGGCAACCTCTTCAAAAATCACCCCTATTTTTATTTTTTATTACTGAAAGTAATGTAGAGGTGTTGCTCCATTAAAGTGAACAGAGGCACATTAAGAAACAGAGCAAGAGATCATTTTCCCTGGCCTTGGAAAAAAATAGTCACAAATTTTCCAATGTTTTTATAGAAGAATGCAGAGATCATTACCAAATTAATTCAAGGTGAGTTTGGGAGAGACTGACCATTTCATCAGTACCATACATCAAGAGTCTTTCCTGGATGACTTATGTCCAATTATGAACTAACCTGATATTCAACAGTAGCTCCAGTAGGCTCAATAAAACACTAATATCTACTGGCAACTCAGGACCTGAATGATCAGAAACAGAGACAATCATTATGTTTCTGATTCTTTGCCTCTTAACTAGCGTGTTCAGCCCCCATTACAATCTTAATATTGTCTAAATTACCTCAATAGGTGTGCCTACTATCATACCCCGTGTTACAGATACAGATAACAATCAATACTTTTAATAGCAAATAATATGTTGTAAAAGCTTTCAAAGTGGTATAAGATAAATGCATCAAATGTAGTACTTCAGGTTGGAGTGATAAAGTGCTGAGAAATTAAGCAGAGTAAACTTAATTTTACACCAAAATCAGGTTTTAAAACTCAATTATTACTCCATTATTATTCAATCAAGAGTGTCAAAAGAAAGTTTGTTTATCCTGTTCCACAGTTCTAATCTGGGGAACCTCTTTACCTGCTCTCTCCATGCCAGAGAGAGAAAAAAAAAACTAATTCTATCTCTCCATTTTGTAGAGATATCAAGCATGGACAAGTGACCCACTCCTGGCTATGGTCTGGGAGAACTGGGTCTCATACTGAACAAGTCCCCCACTCCTGGCTATGGTCTGGGAGAACTGCGTCTCTTAACAGTATGACAAATTATCGTAACAGACAACCTCAGTTGCAGGTTTGGGCTACATGTGACCCATGGAAATCATGTGACTCCCCAGCAAATGTTGATGGCAGCAAGAGAATGTGGTGCCTTGTGGGGCTTATGGGCTGGGGGAAGGGATGTTCCTCCACTACCCCTAGGAAGTTGCTCATCTTTGATCAGATGCCTTGATATACAGCACATCTGGCTGTATTTCCTTGGTTTCCTGCTCCACCTCATTAAGAGGCCAAATAAGTCACCTTGCCACTGGGATGGGGGGGAGAGATTTCTGCTTATGAAGAAAGGATGATTGAGTACGGTACTTTGACAGACAAGGCTTTCAGTCTAAACTCTGTTCCAATCATCCTTGTCCAATTGTGATCTGCAAGGAAACATCAAAGGTCTCATACATAACAGGGATGATCAAGAGAAGAAGGATGGGGCATCTCATTTTAAATCCTGAAGGCATTCTTCTTCTTCTGAAGCCGCCAGGACCAAGAAACCTTAAATATTCAGTGAAATGATGGAGCATCTACAGCACTACTGAACAGGCATATGGGAATCTGGTGTAAAATAAATACAATCACTCCTCTGTTTTTTGGGGGGGATATGTTCCAGATCCCCCCCCCCCCGCAAAAACGGGAAATTGCCAATATTCAAGCCCAAATGGCTTGAATGGAAGTGCACGCCACAGGTATGTACCGCAGGCACACACCCCATTTTGTCCCCCTCCGTTTGCTGCCCACAAATGGGCAAGGGACGCTGACTCAGTCCACGAAAATGGAGGGGCGACTGTAATATGGAAGATGGACATAATTCTGTGAATGAATCAGCTGTAACACATTCATGCCTAATTGTTACTTCATAGACCACTCAGCCAGTGAGAGAAAATCTGTAAAAAGATATGATCTGTATCCAGTAAAATGTTATGAATTCCTAATACCCTGCAACCAAGATTCTCTCTCACTGTAGTTCATGTGCTCTAGTGATTCCTACTGAAGCATATCTATCTGTATTGTTAAGTTGTTGTTGAACGTTTACATAATTTTTAAAAGTTAAGTTATCATTTATTGAAATGTTACCTACAATATCTATTTTTTAAAATTCTTTAAATTTAAAAATATCTCTTGAGCAACAATAGCTGTTGTATGGGTGACATCTTAAAATATGGGTTGGAAATGTGTGGCACTCTTGATGTTGTTGGACTGCAACTCTCGGCACCCATTATTACTGGCTATGCTGGTTAGGGCTGCTGGGATTGTAAGCCAACAACATCTGGAAGAAAGCATGATTCTCACTGTTGTAGTGTAGCGGGTCAATCAAAAGCTGAAGTGGAGGCTCCAGATCTGGTTCTCATGGCAATGTTGGAAGAGCAGAAGCTGGGCAGTGGGAGAGAACTCAAAGTCAGTTTATCATAACACTAAATTCAGCAGTATTTCAAAATAGTGATGTTGGTAAAGTGATACATCTGAAAACACTGTATGGGAGACAAACTAAACAGTATTGTATTTGCTTAGAGAGTCACTATCAGCATACAACTGCTTACTGTTTGCATTACTGTCAATATCACTTCAGTTCAAGGGTGGGCAACGGTGGATGGCTAGGAGGCCACATTAGCGTTATGGGAAGGATTCCCCCCCCCCCCCCCCAATAAAAATGTTTTGCTTCCAAATGCATTTTCACCATGTTCTGGGCTTTTAAAAAGTCCTCTCCTGGGCCTAAACTGTCCCAGTGCTGGGAACAAAACGTGGAAAAAATGCACATCATGTCCCCAGTGGACATTTTGCAACCAAGCCCTTTTGGAAAAAATTTGCAAAAATTGTTTTGAACCTCTTGGGTGGTGGGAATGCCCTTTACACACATGCGCACACAGAGTACATTAGGGACATTCTGGAGAAACAAACAACATAGTAAGTTGGAACTTTGTTTTTTTGCATCCCCCTATTTTTGACCCCTAGTGACCACAATGGCCGTGGGAGCCCAATGCAGGCCATGGGCCACACCCCTGCTTTAGTTTGTGAAGGTTTATTGGTAAGTAGATTTCTATCTGGATGGCAACAACAATTTTTTTATTAATTTTCCTGATTAAAAGCTTTGTCACAAAACAAAAATTAATCCTCTGAGCAAAGTAATGTTTCTTCCACTGAAATCTAGTCCCAACATGTGTTTTTAACAAAACACAAACAAAATAGTACAGCAGTACCTAATCAGTTTCCATATTGGCACTCAAATTTAAGAATGAAAGGGCAATGTATTTTAAACAATGTACATGTAAATGCACCTGACTCACATAAAAGCTGAAATGGGAGTTAAATTACTTTATTCCCCACTCCCCCCACTTTAACACATCTAATCTAGCTTTAATAATCACCTGAGCAACCTTAGTCAATCCATGACTGTACATTCCAGAATCATAAGATCAAATATCAGCATTAACTGGCTGTTTATAATGGCTAACTATAAGGCAAAGTGGTCTTCATAAAATGACAGTAAGATTCAGTTTAACATACATGACAGAACATGAGAGAATTGAAAAGGAAGGCTCTACCAAGTTGGGAAGTGCTTTTCCAGTTCTTAGATATTCTTACTGTAATATTGTAAAGTTTATATAAGAAAAAACTGGAACTGACAACTAGTTTATATAGATAATAATGTTGCTAAATGGTAAACAAAATATGAACAATGCATTTCTTAAACCATTTAACATGTGGGTCCACATGAGTCTTAGGAAAATAAACAAAACCTGCATTTTGACTAAGGCAATATTTGGTTATTTCAGTTAATTCCCTTTAGGCTAATTAACAGCTATGGGTGACCTTTAGCTTTGGCAGATTCCAATCATCCAATGCACTGGGTTTTAACAAATATCCAAATAGGATTGATTACTGATTCATGCATTATAAACAGCACAATTCAATGCCATTTTAAGGCTGGAATTACATTCCATAATAGGCTGATTAGACTACAAATGAGATATTATGCACACAGCCATCACACTATAATAATGTTGATGCTGCCATATCTACATTAAACTCAAAATAAAAACTCAAATATATCATTTTAGACTGATACTGAACCTTGCAAAAACTATTTATGTTCATATCATTTGAATTAAAAGCATATTAAATGGATTCATTAGAAAATTCTCCTCTGCCTTGGCTTTTTTCTGACAATCTCCACATCCTTAGGCTACAGAACAATTTTTATAATTGGTATAATAAATCACAAAGTGTTGACTTAAAGTTTAGAAAAATTGTTGCTGAGTGATTAAAATGAAGAAGCAAAATAAATCATTCTCTAAATTATAATATACTAGCAAACCTATTGTTTATACAGGTAAACGTATGAAACTGAGCAAGATCATACTTCTACATATGAAACAGGTAGTTTTGCACTCACTGTGTGCTCCAGAAACATTTCTTCCAGTTTCCCACCATGATTAAGGGACTAAATCCTAAATCCAACTGTTACTATTTCTGAACAGAAGAGATCTACTGAATTAACAGGAACTTTTAATATATCAACACTTAACATAAGCTCCTGTAAATCAATGGATCTTCCCCAGTTGGAATTAATAGTGGATTAGGCCAGGGTGGGAATTGTGTAGACCACTAGATTCTGTTGGACTGCATCTCTCAATATTCCTCACTATTGGCCATGATGGCCAGAAGTGCTGGAGACTTCAGTCCAATAACATTGGGAGAGTCACATGAGTCCAACTCTTGATTTAGGCCACAGAAAGTTTGATAGTGATCTCTCTCCTTCAACTGGCTGCATGAATTTCATTAATTCTTCTTCTTATGACCTGTAGGTTCTAAGTTGAACATTTTGTTTACACTACAGGATGCCTGCTGTTTTTTGGAGAGTAGTTTCATGTGTATAAACATGGAAATAATGGAATAAATTCAAGGTACTTGAAGCTAGATCTGACACTGCTCCTGGTGGGTCAGGAGTTCTTTTACCCAGTTTCATTTGCTATGCTACTTGTATATGTTCTTTGAAAAAGCAAGTAAGGCCACAGTGATCCATGACTTAATTCCTGCCTATTTAGATTGCTATAATGCATTCTATAAGGAGCTGCTCTTGAATAGTTTTTTTCACTAGCTCTTTGAGGGGCAATCTGGGTGGTGGCTGGGTAGATGGAGGGTTGGGAGTGTGTACAGCCTTCAGAGGTTCTGGGGTGGGATTACCCTCTGGAACCTACCCACATGTACTATAAAGTCATAAATAGTTGGGTTCTAGAATATCTGAAAGATCACTTCCTTCCACATGGTCCTGGCTCATATCTCAAGATCTGATTTGAAGGTTGTGATATGTGTCCCACCACTGAAGAATTTAGCTTGGTTGAAATATGTGATAGGACATTTTCTGTGCAGTATCCCAATTGTAGAACTTTCTCCTTAGGCAGATTTAGATTCACTACTATTTTGGCTTAACTTTAGGTGGGCTGGTTACTGTATTTTCCGGCGTATAAGACAACTGGGCATATAAGACGACCCCCCAACTTTCCTAGTTAAAATATAGAGTTTGGGATATACTCGCCGTATAAGATGACCCCTCTTCCAATGCACACCAAATAAAAATTAAAAAAAAAAATATCAGATTTGATTTCAATATGGTAATTTTAATTCAAATGCTCATGACATGCAGGTAGCAGGAAAACTCTCACTTATAAAAACAACAAACTACAGCTCCCATGTTCCCTAGCATTTATTTCTGCAGTGTGTTTTGGACCTTACTTTTTTAAAAATAGTCCAGAGTTAAATGCTGCTTTAAAAATTATTTCCATCTCTCAGCTATGAGATGGTTGGGGGAAAAGGAGAAAGTGTTGGGTGGAAGGACTGCCAATATACCAGGTGATGCATTCTGGGGGATGTACAATTTGCAGCCAAGTAAGTGACCCTGGGCATGTCACACACTCTCGCCCTCAGAGGATGGTAATGGCAACCCCCATTTGAAGAAACATGCCAAGAAAACCCCATGATAAGGTTAAAAGTCACCATTTTGACCATTAAAACATCCTCCATTTTGAGCATGGCTAAGAAGCATGGATTTACATTTAGATTAGTGTTTTTAGCTTTCTCTACATTTTTTCTTGTATGTCCTACATTTTTTGTAGTGACTTATCCTCCTTTGCATTGAAGACATTTGGTCATCCTGTCTGAGTATCGGAGTATTACTCTGGAAACCAGGGTTTGAATCCCGGCTCAGCCATGGAATCCCCCTGGGTGACCTTGGGCAAGTCACACTCTCTCAGCCTCAGGAGAAGGCAATGGCAAACGCCCCTCTGAAGAAACCTTGCCCAGCAAACACCATGCTAGGGCAGACTTAGGGTTGCTGTAAGTCGGAAACGACTCAAAGGCATACAACAATAACAACAGCAACAACAACAACAACTATCTTAGAAGCCACACTCTCTCAGCCTCAGAGGGTGGCAAAGGCAAACCCTGTCTGAAAAAACACATAGGCAAGAAATGATAGGTTCATGATAGGTTTGCCTTAGTGTCATCATCAGTTGGAAACAACTTGAAAGCGCACAACAACAACAAGAACAACAGTCTTGGAAGTCACACTCTCTCAGCCTCAGGGGAAAGCAATGGCAAACCCTTTCTGAACAAACCTTGCCAAGGAAACCCTCCTTCTCTCCCCGGCTTTTTTCCCTACCTCACACGTGTCTTCCTGGACGAGGAGGAAAGGGGGGAGGAGGGGGGAAAGCAGGGGAGAGAAAAAGGAGGGCCAGGAGGATGAGGAGGAAAGGTGGGAGGAGGGGGGAAGCAGTGGAGAGGAGGAGGACCAGGAGGAAAGGTGGGAGAAGAAGGAAAAGTGGGGGAGAGGAGGAGGAGGACCAGGAGGAAAGGTGGGAGGAGGGGGGAAGCGGGGGAGAGAAGAAGGACCAGGAGGACGAGGAGGAAAGGTGGGAGGAGGGGAGGAAGCAGGCGAGATAAGAAGGAGGACTAGGAGGACAGGTGGGAGGAGGGAGGGAAGCCAGGGAGAGAAGGAGGAGGACCAGGAGGACCAGGAGGAAAGGTAGGAGAAGGGGGGAAGCGGGGGAGAGAAGGAGGACCAGGAGGATGAGGAGGAAAGGTGGGAGGAGGGGGGAAAGCGGAGAAGAGAAGGAGGACCTCCTAGTCCTTCTCCTTCTCTCCCTGGCTCCTTCGCGCCTCCACCTCTATCTTCCTCTTCCTGCTCCTCCTCACCTCCCCCTCCTCCTCCTTATACCAGGCATATAAGACGACCCCCAACTGTAACCCCATATTTTCCTGGTTAAAAAGTCATCTTATACGCCGGAAAATACGGTATTTACTTACTGCTTTCACTAGCACCTTACTCAGTTAAATATAATTCCCTCTGTTTTTAAAGACAATGTTGTTGTTTCTTTATGTATTGTTTCACATGTTCTGATTATTATACAATCTTGGGGGTTGGGGGGCTGATAGGCAGATTATAAACAAAATAAATAAAGAGAAAGACTAAGCAATGGGATGGAATTTTGAGTACTGCAAGTTTGGTAATGCATCCAAATTTTATATTTGTATTTAATTTATAGGGGAAAATTCTGGTTGATAATTCTCCTGAAATGATTAGATTATAAACCAGGGACCGGCAACCTACGCCCCGGGGGCTGGTTAAGGCCCTGGGCCCCGGACTTACCAGCCCAGGCCGTAGGTTGCCGCCATCACCGCGCGTCGCCACCACGCGCCGCCATCGGGGCGCGTTTTCGGCCGTGCTTGCTGTGGCCACCATTTTGGAAGTCAAAATGGCGGTCATGACGCATTTGCGCATGCGCAGTACTCTTGCGCATGCGCAAACGCATCGCGGCCACAATTTGGATTTCCAAAATGGCAGCCGCGCCATGGCGGCTGCGTGCGCTACGGTGGTGGCTGCGGTAGCGGCCGCGAAGGCTGCGTGCGTGGGGGGTCGCGCGCGGCGGAGGAGGGTGCCGCCATTCCCCCCCCCCTCAGCCCAGCCGAGACCTGGGCGACGGGAGACCTGTTTGCCTGTCCCTGTTATAAACTATTGCCTGTCCCTGTTATAAACTATTAATGGATTATAACCACATTAACTGATCATTTCTTACAGAACACTACTACTCATTCTTTCATTTTTACTTTCTGGTTTAGTGCTTCTCAGGTTCACTACCCAGTACTGTACTTTGTTTCAACTTGATGTAAGCTGCCTTGAACCCTGTGCTGGGAGAAAGATGGGTTACCAGTTACAGTTGGCCCATCCATCCACAGATTGGAGCATCCATGGACTGGCCACGTGCATATCAGCATTCACTGAAGGTAATGGGACTTAAGTCCCATGTTTTTTGGCATCCATGAGGGGGTTCAGAACCAAACCCTCATCATTACAGAGAGGCAACTGTAATTAATTAAAACAAATAAACCACTCAAAGAAGGGGTGATGCCCCATCTCTGTGTCTTCCTGAACTGGCAACTTCCTGTGGTGTCACCCCACAAGGGTTGACTTCCCATCAGTGGCTGCATCTGCCTTGTACGTTCTCATTGCTCAGAAATGTGAAGGCCTTGGTCCTGATATTCCTCCAGCAACTAGCATATACCTTAATTCCATGAGACTTTTATAGGAACAGCACTTTCATAGGAACTAAAGCCAGTAGACTGAAGATACAAAAAGCCATTTTCTCCCTCCATTCCAGCTGACA
This sequence comes from Phrynosoma blainvillii, assembly GCA_026167975.1. NCBI lineage: Eukaryota > Metazoa > Chordata > Lepidosauria > Squamata > Phrynosomatidae > Phrynosoma > Phrynosoma blainvillii. Next base: position 95,989,877 of record JANUYF010000004.1, on the reverse strand, counting down.
CAGTGGCAAACATGCACTGTTGGTAAGCTGTTTGTAGTTGGTATCCAAAAAAGGAGAACCATATTATTTTCAGTCCTACTTCTTAACATCTTTGTTAAATCATCAGCTTCCCCACTGTGCATGCACTGCTGTACACTCTTTTTACTACTATTTTCTCTCCAATAACCCCACTTCACATGTATTGCTATGCCAATGAATTATTTCCTAATAGTTTTTCATCCCTATCCTCCACTCCCCACAAGCAGGAAGCTTGCAGAAGTGGTTATGCTGCTGAACAATTTTGTTATATTCAATATTGCATATAATGAATAATAGTTAATTAACATTTCAAACACTGGTGTACAGCTCAGGGTAACCATGGTTTCCCATTTACAGTTCTATAGAAGGGATGAGTCCTCATGAACTTTACTTCAGAGATCTCAAATTGCTCCTTCTTCCAAATTGAAAAGTAGAAGACCTCCTACTGAGTGGTAATTTCATTACCAATAAGGAACAACAGCAGTAAGGTAAAAATTAATTTCTTTCCATATTTTGAATTAAATACTTATACTAAATTATATCTTGTACATAATTATATATCCCATGAATACCTGATGTCTACCTTTCTGGATTCAGTTATGCTAAATGAGAAAACTACACATTTTTAAAAAATCTAGTTTAAACTTTATCCCCTGAACTATGATGCATCCCAGATGTTCTAATTATGATTGTTTTTTCAGCATTTAACATTTTGCCTCTTTACTGCTGCCTGAAATTATAAGTTTATTTATGTTCACATTTCAGCTGAAGAAACACAACTTTTAATTGTTAACAGATGTAATATCAAAGTATACAGATTATGTAAATGAAGATGGGTTGCGCATTACTACAATCCTAAAAACTGGGTCATGATTTGTCTATGTGCTACTAATTTGCTTGTTCTGTTTAATATCTTCTTGATGGTGCTCTGCACCAACACTTTATGTTTTTTTCTTTAAAAAACACTCTGTTAAATAAAAAGGAACAATGTATTTTTAACCCCAGCTTCCTTAGGCCAAAATCCAAAGTTTCATTAGCATGGTTCTGCTAATGCAGCAGGACTTTCTCCTTTCCTTCTACCTGCAGAAGTCCTCTTCATCACCTAAAACTCTGCTCTAGGGTTTTCCACACCTTTCAGAGCAGACTGTGAGGTAGAGAAGCTCCCCAACAACTTTGATAATAGAATTGGTTCTATCAGCACAATAACACAGCGGAATCCAGGCCTTACTTTCTTCATTGTAAATATCTATTTGATGAAAGCACAATTCTAAATAAAGATTTAGTACAGAAAATATTATAGTTTTCAAAGAGTCAGCTACTGATAAAAGTGCACAACAGAACAGATAATAAATACTCTGTGGTTCTACATTATTGTATTATTCATTTCAGTATGTGAGAGCACTTCGCTTTTGACCTAGAATTTTGTTCTTCCCTGAAAAGTTTTCATTTCACATCAGCACATAAGAGATAAAATAAGCATGCATACCACAGATTGTGCTTTGCTCTATTTTAAAATGCTATTATCATGACTCAAATAATAACAGAACATTGTAATTAACATAATAGTACATATCACCTGTCTCTTTGTCAATGACACATTTAAAAGCATCTTTTTATTAGAAACACAAATCAATACACTCAAAGGGCAGCAATAACTACTTTAGGCAATTTGGATTATCATTTTATTCCTTATGTTCTGACTCTAAGTAACTTATTATTATGAATGACATGAAAATGGCAACCTGTCACAATTGATTTTTAAGCCAAAGTTTTTCTTTTCTTTTTTGATATAATTATCTTCCTGTTAAATAAAGGTATAGTTTATGAAAGGCAATCTCAAGTTTCAGCTCATGATAACTGTGATGCCTTTTTAATAGTCTTTAGAAGGATTATTGCCCCAAATTAGCAGCTATTTGCATATGCTTGAATGAAAAACCCCACAGATGCAAAGATACCCTCCATCAGTAATTACATCATAGTAAATGCATTCAGAATACAAACTGGATCTACCTCGTCTCCCTGACAGATATTTGGAAAAAAGTGCATGAAATATAAAAATGAAAAACACATAAAATAGGTTAAACAATGTGTTCTCGGATGGAGAGTATAACTTTTCAAAGCGTCATATAGGGACAGGATGATGCTATCTTTTTAAATTTGCAGAAATAAATATAATTTAACTGGACATGAATAATTAGATTGCAAATGTAGGAATTTTATTACAAGCTTCTTGGAGATATCCTGTAGCTATGCTTCAATTTCCAAGACTAAAACCTAAAATGTATAGAATTATTTTAAAAAGAAAAATGGTGGTTTTTATTTGTATAAAAATATGATCCACTCTTATGATGTTCATGAAAAACTGAGTATTACTAACAGCAATTAAAAACAATAATCAAATACAATACCCCCCATCCCAATAAAAACAGACAGATGCAGCAAAAATAAAAACAGAATGGGTACGATTTATCCATCTGACAGAAAATATGCCCATCTAATAAACAAGAAGGTCCTTGTCATATGACAAAATGCCGTTAAACCTATTTATGTGACAATATATGATGCTAATCCATTTTTTACCTTGTAAATCTAATGTTTTCAAAAGGAAAAGATGTTTAAAATATCAGAAATTTGCTCCAGCATCCTTTCTTATCACACCAACCTACCTTATTCTTTGGATTGGATGTATTCATTACACTTCGAGTTTCTTTTCCAGTGTAAATAACAACACCAATTACTGTTCCTGCAACAAATAAAACAAAATGTTTATATAAAAATGTTATAGTGGGGATAAGAAGTCAAAACTTTAAATGGGAGAAAAATAAACAGAAGGCTAACCTAATATACATAACAGTATCTAATATAAAAATACCAACTTTCCCTTCATATGTTTGAAGTTAAGAATTTGCTAGCATCAAATATCATGGTATTACTTACACTTGTTGTTGTTTACCTTCCAGTTGTTTGACATAAGGAGACCCAAAGGTAATGATCGCGAACCTTTTAGAGACCAAGCGCACAAACTTAAAGGTATTCCGACAAAAGGGGGGGGGGGGGGGAAACAAGACTTCCAGGGGCAGGACTTCCACCTTCTGGGGGCAGGACTTCTTTCTTCTGGGTCAGGACCTCCTCTTCTCCCCGCCTGAGCCCTCAGCTGCCTCTCTGGAGACAGCAGAAGGCTTGGGAGAGAGGCAACTTAAGGCCTGGGAGGGCGGGGGGAAGAGGTGCATACCTGTTCCTCCTCTTCGCCCTGCCCTCCCATCTCTCCACATGCCCTCCAAAATGGCTTCACATGTCATAGGTTTGCCAACACAGACCTAAGGTGATCCTACTATGGGGTTTTCTGAGGCTGAGAGTATGTGACTTGCCCAAGGTCACCCAGTGGATTTCCATGGCCAAGCAAGGATTCAGACCCTGATCTCCAAAGTCATATCCAATGCTCAAACTACTATGCAATGCTGGCTCCTCCTTTTTCATATAGTATGTTTTAAAGTGTCCTTTTAAATTCTCTCCTATTTAATTTTTCTAATTTGAGACATCTAGTATAAGAAGCTATTGCATTGAGGAGGATGAAAAAGAACATGAAACTAGTTCAGGTAAAAGTGGGAGAATTTACACGTCTAGAAAAGTGATTGAGAGTTCAGCTGCATTAAAAGTGAAGGTAGTAAAGATGTAAAATCAAAAAGGGATTACCAGACCCAATGCTTAACTCATGCTCAATACAGTCAATTCATTTAAACTATGTCTGGACTGTATTTGCATCATTTAAAAATATGAATGTTCGTAGATACAGAAATATATGATGCTAGATAACTCATTTTGTTTGTTGAACTAAGCTTCTATCACTAAAGATTAAAAAAATGTCGCAGTTAAGTCACAGAAATGTGTTTAGGGAAATAAATAAGAGAGTACTACCATCTTCCTACTCTGCTGCTTTCTCAACAATTTTAGAAGGAAAAGCCATAAAGTCAATAATCAATGGGCTCAATAACACTAATAATACATATGTATAAAGAATGTGTTTGTTCCTGATATAATTTACTTTTCGAAATGTGTATGTAACGAGAAGATTTTTTTAAAAAATAGCTAAAGGAAATGCATAGGGTCTATTTACACCAGGGGTAGGCAACCCAAGGCCCGGGGGCCGGATGCGGCCCCCTGAGGCCTTTGGACCGGCCCCAGGCCGGTCCTGCTGCCGCCACCCCCTGCCACCGCCGCCCACCATGATGATATTGATTATTGTTGTTATTACTTGTTCTTGGGGTTTTCTTGGCAAAATCTCCACAGGGGGTTTGCCATGGCTTTTCTGAGGCTTAGAGAGTGTGGATGCAATTTTTTTAATTTTTAATTTTTTTTAAAAAAATATTTTTATTATTTATTTATTTATTTATTTATTTATTTTTGGTGCTTCGGCCCCCCAATTGTCTGAGGGACAGCAACCCGGCCCACGGCTCAAAAAAGTTGCCTACCCCTGATTTACACTGTTTTGAGTATATGGTGGGAGATAAAATATGGCTGCCTATTTTTAATTGGGGGGGGGGGGAATGACATTAGTTCCAGAGTATTTTAAAACTGACAAGTTGGTCCTTCAGTATTTTGTTAAAAGATTTTGTAAAAGACAAACACAAATTTTATGTACAGAGTCCATGTCATATAAACACTATGGATTTAATTTTGGCTCAATAATGATAGCAAGAATGTATTAAAAATTAGATTTACTTGTAATAAGGAAATGACTATTACCCAGTGTATTAACAAATAATCATAATGAATAGTTTTGCAAATGATGCTGCATAGTAATGTTGCTATAAATCTTTCACGCTGGTTCTTTTTTCCTTTATTCAAGGTGAGCTTTGCTAAAAATTGATGAAATGAATGAAATTTTCTTCTCATAAATTTCTATTTCTATTCTATTCTAACTATTTTATTTTATTTACAATTTCCTAAAACTAGGATTCAGAGCTGCTTTCTGTTTTTTGAGACTCCAATGCCACTTCAGACAAGAGGAGCCCACTATGATGACAACAATCTTGTCTGGAGTTTGTCCATATCTGCTCTCTGATATTATTTTAATACCAGAAAGTGTTCTCATTTTGTGATCTCAAAAACACATTAATAAAATTATTTTGTTGGTATATGATGTGGTCAGTGATGATATATTTATAATTTATTTTGAATTTGTTAGTTTTGTGCTACTCTCAAAAACCTACAATTGTGTTGGCTCAGGCCTGCCTGTCCTCTCCAAGAACTGCTATATAGACATATCCACCTGCCTGTCCTCTCCAAGAACTGCTATATAGACATATGCTTGCCTTTTGGCACTGGGTGTTACCCAGTGCCAAGGGTGGGACTTCTGGGGCAGGACTTCTTACCTCTGCTCTTCCAGGCCTTCAGCTGCCTCTCCAGAGACAGCTGATGGCCTGGGCAAAGGCAAGGGAGGAAGTAAAGGAACAAACTTGCGCCTGTTCCTCCTCCTCCCCATCCTTCACATGCTGAGGAAAATGGCTTTGCATGCCATCTTTGACATGTGTGCCATGTGGTCGCCATCACAGGTCTAGGACATATTTTGATATTTGACTTTATTGACCATTATAGAAGAGCCATATATTTTAATAATTTATCTAAATTCAGTGGGCCATTGGTATCAACTGGAGTTTGATTTCAGGACCTCCATGGATACTAAACTTCATGGATGCTCAAGTCCCATTAAATACAATAACTTTGGGCCAAAGAAGATGGCTCAGAACCACAGCGACTGCGTGGCCTGCTTCTGAAGTGGGCTGCTGCCGCAGTCCCAAGCCAGCAGCCAGTAGGAGCGGATTAAATCCACCCCTAAAAGGGCCGTCTCTTGCCGGCTTGGCATGGCCTCGATGCGACTTCCAGCCACTTTGGGAGTGTATGTCATCTAAACGCCAAGCTCTTAAAGCGACCAGAAGCCACGTTATTTGGACCTTCTGTTTTGGGCCATAGTAAAATTGTGTCCCTTATATAAAATAAAAAGACCCTCTCAATCATGCTCATTAACCAGACTGTTCTCAAAAGCTGTCACATAAAAAGGGTCCCAAGAACTGATTTAAGAATATGGGCTGACTGATATGGGTGAAGGCAGGCCTTCAAATAACCTTTTTTCAAACTTTTAAGGTTTCTAATTAAAACTTTTAATATTTCTAAAAGTCAGTATGTGCACTTTCAATTGGCCCAGTAATACTTCAGCAATCAGAACTACTAATATAATAGGATGTTACCAACCAAGCCCCTAGCAATGCTCAGAAGACTGCATTTTGCGCTAGCTGAAGTTCCTGAACTACCTGAGACAGTTATTTCCAGAATATGGTGCAACAGTAATGTTTTAGTATGCTGTAAATGTATAATCAGACACACTCATGAAACTTAGCAGCATTGGACTGTGCAACATTTTTGAATTAGGGCCAGAAAATGTTCACAAACAGCTAACACATCACTGCAAAAGCTGTAGCTGAATCAAATGTTTCAAGTAATTTCCTATAAAAACTGCTACATTTCTCTGTTTATCATTATGAACAACGTACTCCAGCTAAGCAGGTGAATGGTGAAGGTTCCAAATGAGGCTGGCACAGCCACACTCCATTACAAGCATTTCCCCAATGCTCTTCTCTAATACTGAGCTAAGAATATGTGGAAATTTAAATTCAAACACAGTTGCCCTTCCATATTCGTGGGTTTAACATTTGTGGTTTTGATTATTTGCGGGTTTGACCATGCTCCCCCCCACACACACAGCCCAGAAAGATGCACAGGTGCTCCTGGCAGGAGGGGGAGAAACCAAGCCCAGGACCACAGCAGTTTGGAAGGGTGCGTGCGCTCCTCCTCCCCTGTCCTGGGCTTTTCCTGTATTTACAGGGTTTTTTTTTGACATCTGTGAGGGTCTTGTGCCCCTAACCATTGCAAATGTCAAGGATAGGCTACAGTAGTTTCAAAGATGCCAAAAACAACATTCAGAATTCTGTACAAAACTGAACAGAAAGTTGGTTAAAAGAGAAATAGAACTTAGGAGGAACAGGAAAATAAAGAAAAAAAGTAAAATTGTTATAATTTCTGTTGTTTAACATCTTCAATCACTCACATGCATTGTTTCTTACCTGAAGCAACAACAGTGCTTGCCCATAAGGTGTTTTCAATGCTTAGACTTTCATGAACAGTTGGATCACTGTCTTCCTGTAGAAAAATATGATGAACTTGAAAATATGATCACATGTAAACAAAAATAAAAAATAAAAATCCAATACACAAATAATAGCATTGAACAGTTATGCAGGAGTATGTGCAAACATGCATACTTTCACACACACAATGCGCGCGCACACACACACAAACACACGTATGACACTCTCGCACAAACACATTTCAGAAAGAAAAGATTAAAAAGAGAACTACATATTCTAAAGAACCTCTTGAAACACAACTGAATGTTGTAATCAGCATTCAGTAAACTATGTGGCTGAATTTAAGACAACTTAGTACTAAAAGGCCAAATCCAACAATTAATTGCAAACTACAGTAGACAATTGAATTAATGGAACTTGTTAAATTATTTCAGTGTTAACTTAATAGGTTCCATATACCGTATATATTCAACTATAAGTCAACCTCACATATAAAGTAGAGGACAGGTTTTGGGGCCAAAATTAGGGATTTTAATATGAGCCATGGATAAGTCGAGGATAAAACTTAGGAGCATATAACAAAGGATGTAAACGAAGAAGCTAAGGACACAATGCCAAAGAACTTACAAAATTATGACAAGCATAAATGTTTGCGCCCACCCTAAAGAATGGATGGATGAGGGGGAAACTACCATTGCCATTTTCCCATCTGGGCATTCAAAAAGACAAGAAGCAGTGCCACAGCAGGGAGAACAGAGGGGCTCAGTGCTTCTTTTAGGCTCTCCCAGAACAGACTAAGCTCTCTCCTCTCACCACTCTACTCAGAGAAGGGGATGGTTCCTTTTTTTGATGAGAGTTAAAGATAGTACTTATATTGACCCATGGATAGGTCGCTCTAGGTGTTTGGAATTCATTTTTTGTATAAAATTTCTACACCTAGACATGAGTATATACAGTAATTTTATGGATCTATCCAGTTTGCACTGTTGGGTTTTTATTTGAAGGCAAATATAATAGACCAGCCTAATCAGAAAAAATTAGTTGGGGGGGGGGGGAGAGAGACAGCCAAAAGGGGTGGCTTAGAGCCGCCCCTTTTAGGCTGGACTGGGGCCAGGGCAAACAGATGCCTGGCCCCAATCCAGCCAGATTCAACCCCAAAAAGGAGCAGATAAGATCGGCTCCTTTTTGGGGAGGAAAAAAGCTGCCCCTTCTCCCAAAGAGCCAGCTTTCTCCCTGGAAGACCTGGCTCTGGGGAAAGTGGTGTCTAAGTGCCACGTCCCTAAGCAGGAGAGAAGCCGGCCCACGTATAATCACTTCTGTCTGGCTTGGGGGTGTGGCATGTGTAAACACTGTCTGTTTGGGTAATGGGCCGTCTGTTTCAGCCCTTAGGCTACATCTGCACTGCAGAAATAATCCAGTTTGACACGCTTTAACTGCCATGTCTCCATTTTGGAAGGCCGCACTGCAGCTGCGGCAGGCGAATTCGCCTGCCGCAGGTGCGGGGGAGAGGGGCCTTTCCAAGGCCCAGGGAAACCCCCCCCGTGGCTGCGCCGGGCGAATTCGCCCGCCACGGGCATGGGGGGGGCCTTCCAAAATGGCACCCACATCGCACACGCGCGCGACACAAGCACCATTTTGGAAGGCCCCACGGCAGCTGCGCAGCCACTGTTGGGCCTTTAGAAGGCCGCACCGTGGCTGCACCGGGCAAATTCACCCGGCGCAGGCATGAGGGGGCCTTTCCAAAGCCCAGGGAAGCCCCCCCCCCGCTGCTGTGCCGGGAGAATTCGCCCACCGCGGGTGCAGGGGGGCCTTCCAAAATGGTGACTGCACACGCCCACCTGGCCCCCGTGCCATTTCCCCACCCCCCTCCTGGCACCCCGGCAAAAAAGGTTGCCGAACCCTGATTTATGCTAACCCTAAGGTGACCCTATCACAGAGTTTCCTCTACAAGATTATTTCAAAGAGGGGTTGCTGTTGACTTCTTCAGAGGCTGAGAGTGTATGACTTGCCAAATGTCACCCAACAGGTTTCCATGGCCAAGCAGGCATTCAACCCCGGTCTCCCGGACTTGTAGTCCAATACTCAGACCACTACACTGTACTGAGGACTGCCATATAAGGGGATGATTTTACACAAAAAAAGCAAATACCATTTCACACATATATTTACACTGGATAAAGCATCATCCTCAATGATACTGTTGCAAAAGTCCTTTTGAAAAGTGTCATTCCATGCACAATAAAGTAAAGAATAGTGGAATAGCAGTAATGCATGCTATATTTCACAAACTGTACACAATTTGAATATTCTTGCAGCTCTCAAAGGCAAGCTTCTCATAATAAATTGCATGACTGGAAGAATTACTACTAGACTAGAAGAATTAAAATTACTACCTACCCGTGTAAAAGTGCCTTCAAAACTGTGAATATCCATTTGTGGCTTCTGAGCATAAACATATGCGTTGATGGAAAAAAGATCCTAGAACAGACAATATTTTCATGATACTAACACATGAAACTGAAAGGAGAAAATTCTTTCCCATGGCTGGACTCAACAGAACCTTTTTTTTTCTTTCACTCTCTCTTTCTCCTCCACTTCAGTGTGCATAGGCAAAGAAATACACCAAGACACTGCAGGGAATAAAAGGGCCACTGCACTTCTCCTAGCTCCAACAAACCTTCCAGTACACAGAGAAGTACCCAGAGAATAAAATTTGCTGTGCATTTGTTTTCACTTGTACAAAAAATTTACTAAATTTTAACTAAATTTTACTAATTTTACTAAAATGAAAGCACAAATTTATAGAACAGTAACCAGTACACACGTTGTTAACTGCCTTCTCTTGAGTAAATCTCTTATTTACTGAAATGTATGTAGTGATTCCTATATTTGGAACTTAAATCTTCTGTTCAACATTCTCTGCACCACATAGACTAATGATGCAGAAGACACCCCCAAGTGTTAGTACAGGGGTAGGCAACCTAAGGCCCGGATGCACCCCCCCCCCGAGGCCTTTGGACCGGCCCCAGGCCGGTCCTGTCGCTGCCACCGCCTGCCATGATGATATTGATTATTGTTGTTATTACTTGTTCTTGGGGTTTTCTTGGCAAAATCTCCACAGGGGTTTTGCCATGACTTTTCTGGGGCTGAGAGTGTGTGCATATATATATATATATATATATATATATATATATATATATATATATATGGTTTATTTATTTATTGTGCTCTCTCTCCCCCCCCCCCAATTGTTTGAGGGACAGCAACCTGGCCCCCGGCTCAAAAAGGTTGCCTACCCCTGTGTTAGTATATCCACCATAGTAAATATCTATCTACATTTACCCACTGGAATTGCTTCAATTCAACAGGCAGAAATATGCACTTTGGAACATTTTAACACATGGATGTCCCCACTGTAATAAATGGTCTTCAAGGATTGGAAATACAGTATATAAGATATTATCTAGTATATAATGATCTATCATTCCTGCAGACAGGAATGATCGATCATCATATACTATGTTGTAGTATACATACTATCATTATGTATTATGTTGATAATTATATACTATGTTTATGTCGTATTTGCCAAGTCCTTCTTCTCTTATGTACGTAGGACAGCAAGTATGTCCCTGTTCTATGTGTCATCCATTCAGCCAAGTAATTTCATAGCTTTTGCTCATAAGATATTTGGATCAAGACATGTGTAGTTATCTGAAAAGTATTATTTATAGATAATAAGCACTGATTAACACAGACATCTTCTACTAGACCAGGCCTGTACAACATACGGCCCGGGGCCCACATGTGGCCCACCAAAGGATTTCAGGTGGCCCATGAGAATATGGAACAATTTCAGGTTCCTCCACCACTTGGCCTCCTCCTGCAGAGAAGGAAAAGGAAGGTCATGCAGAGGAGGAAAAGGAAGGGCAAAAACTTGCCCTGCAAGGCTCCTCTGCTGCCTGTCTTCCTCCTGAAAAGAAGACTAGGTGGTGGCGGAGGATGAGGAATGAATGCTCACCCTACAATACTCCTCCATTGTTTGGCTTTCTCCCAAGGAGAAGGGCAGGCAGAGGAGGAGGAGGAGGAAGGACAAACACTTGCCCTGTAAGACTCTTTTGCTGCCTTGCCTTCTCCTGAGGAGAAGGCTGGGTGGAAGAGAAGGAGGAAGAGGGGGCAAACACTCACCTCTCAAGGCTTCTCTGTTCACTTGGCCTTCTCCTCAGGAGAAGGACAGGCAGAGAGGAGAAGGACAGGCAAGTATCCTCCGCCACTCGGCTTTCTCTTGAGGAGAGGGTCACGCAGAGGAGGAGGAGGACAATGGAATTAATATCTATTAATTCTAATTAATATTATTAATATTTAATTTATGCTTATGTGTGGCCCGAACAAGTTTAGCCTATTTTAATTGTGGTCCCACCTACTGCCAAGTTGTGCAGATCTGTACTAGATGCAGCTAACATTCTTGAGGTGAGATGAAAGCAAAATATCCAAGTATATTAAAGTTACTGAATAGTGTAAGGAAAGAAGTAAAAAGTATCTGTGGAGAGCAGGCAGAATTATGCCCAGCTAGCAACAGCCAATCAGGAGTGAGCTGACGACAGCCAATAGAATGGTGGGATGTAGGTGATAAAGAATTCCGTTGCTGACAGTTGAAGTCAGTCTGGATCTGGCTGTGTAAGAGTCCAGAAGGCAGGGACTGTGAGGGCTAAAGCTCAGAAGGAAGAGATTTAGCTCTAAGACCGAACTCAAAGTGATGGAGTTTCAGGACAGGTAGCCTGAGCGCTAGTATAAATAAGGGTAGAAAGACCACAATGAATAAGGACGATGTGAGGGTCCTAAAAGGGAATATCTGGTGTTTTCTAGAGTTAAAGACTGTGAAACAAAGTATAACAAGAACAAGTGAATGCAATTTTAACAAATGAAACATTGTTAATCATCATCCAAATAAAGTTACATTTTTGTTTTCATACAAGCTTGTCTGAACCTGGAATCATTATCAACACTACTAACAAAGAAAGAAACCAAGTTTGGGGAGTAAACCCATAGATAAAAATAAAAGCGGTCTGGTCCATCAAATATTGAGGCAGCGGTGGGATCACAACACCCAAAGGACTGCCACAAAAGAAAAGTGGTGCTCGTGACAGTATCCAACATAGTCAAGTAGTTTTATTTACCAAGGTATTCCAATGATTTATGCTTGCTTATCCAACTATTTTATTCGTATTTTAAGAGCACAAATCAGATGTCAACATCTTTCATTACAAATAATCTGTTTTTATACTAAATCATCAACCGTTTATTGTAAGCTTTCACACAAACTCCCATTCAATGCATTCTTGTTCTTCTAAGTTAGTTTTCATCAGCCTCTTGAGAAATAATTCATATGAAACTAATACACATGTGGTGTCCTATATCTTCATCGTTCACTTCTTCTCAATCTGTTATCACCTACAATTTAGATAATCCAGGCTATTATGTGCTTTATTGTGCACAGAAAAATAAGAGTCTCAGTACAACAGAAAACTAATACCACACACATACTTGCAATACAATAAAAACTATTAATGAAGTGAGCCAAGCACGAAAGTTTTCTTTCTTAACAGACTTCCAAGCTTTGCAGAAATTAACTTGTGAGCAATTAAATCTTTCTTTAACAAAGCACTACATTAAAACTTTCTCAAGGGCAAGGAAGTTCAATAAAAAGATAAAAAGATCAGCTAACAAAAACCTTCATGACACATTTCTGAATTATTTCAAATTGCATTTGAAATAATTTGATTAACTATTTCCCCATATTGCTCTATACTTTGCTACAAAGTCATTGATCTTTAAACTAAAATCAGAATGATAATGCTTACAATTCTATTGACTCTAGTGCATTGCCTGTATACGAAACTTATGATATCATACTAGGAAAATATACATAAAAATTATATAGAGATAGCTTAGTTGAGCATTTCCCTCTTAATTTCAAGCAAGCATTTTGGAAAGATGCGCACAACTGCATAAGTCATGAAACAACTAAATGATGGTACAGTAATGATAATGTTTTTCTCTGCACTGTACTACAATAATTTAGAAATCGCTCTGGAGTTATCAATAATGTAGAAAAACCTCCTCTATTAGGTCAAGGGCAACATTTGTTCACCTTACTTAAAGATCATTAAAATACATCCTTAATCATAACATGCAGTTCATTACAAATAAAATTGCCCCTGGTTCAATAAAACTAATTAAATGTAAATGGTATTGTTTACTGCTCTATGGATCTTTTGATATAAATCAGCAAGTCACCATTTATTGAAAATTACAGTGACCTCATTGCTGCTAATAAATTTACTTGATCACTTAAGTCAGACTATCCCAGAATATGCTCTGTGCAGAAAGACACTATTCCACATATGACTATGAAACCAAGAAACCTAACCTGGGTGTTACAGTTCTTACAGCTCAGCCATCATTAAATGACTTGTTGAAATTTTAATCCTCTGATCACATTAAGTGGTTTGGGAAGACAACAAAATCTGTACAGATCATCTTTGGTGGTGTCATCTGTTCTTTAAGAAAGCTCTAAAGGTTTGCCAGTTTATTTATTCTGGGTGTCACTGTGAATAAGGTTACAGTCCTACACTGATGATGGAACTGACAGCCCATGACAACACAAGACACAATCCTTTACATCAGATAACTACAGAAATCAAAATAAGTGACAGTTATGGGCAGTATATGTTAACTATATGGTGAAACTGCTTAGCCTGCATCTATGCAAACTTCACATCTTTTCTTTTGAACAGAGCTTGCTATTACTTTTAATTTTTATAGGGTTTAGAGTTTTATAGAGTTTAGAATCCAAGATTTAGAATCCTTACTTACCTCTAAACTTATAGAGTTTAGAATCCAAGACAAAGATTTCTTTGTACTCACTGCAGAAATAATCCAGTTTGAGACCATTTTAACTGCCTTGGCTCAATGCTAGGGAATTCTGGGAACTGAAGTTTTGTGAGACATTTAACCTTCTTTGTTGGAGATCTCTGATGACACACACAATTAAAATTCCCATTATTCCCTAGCACTGAGCCAGGGCAGTTAAAGAAGTCTGAAACTGGGTTATTTCTGCAGTATGTTTTGGACCTTGATCCACTTTTTTTAAAGCTCCATCTTTTTTGTTCTGCTTGTGTAACAGCTATTCAAGCTTAATGAAACAAGGCTTACACTCCATTTACCTCTACTTTAATTTATTAGTTAAGTTCATGTGATGTTTCCAGATCTCAGTGCCAGATCCAGGCTGATATTAAAAAATATAACACGTCAACTTCAAATTAAGTTATCCTTGTTAACACTAAGGGTTAAAGAATATCTTTTCTAACTTGGAAATCTTATTAATTCCAGTTATATAATGACTCTGCTCACACTCAGAATGACAAGTCAGTATTTGGAATTAGTTGAAGAGCAACCTGCCCACTTGCTAAGACACTGGAACTGTTGCCAGAGAAGTAACAAAAAGCATTCTCAAAAAGCATTTTGGACACAGGTGGATTTGCTTGGTCATTCAGGGAGTGAAGTAAAGAAACTGTACACTTCAAGTGGTACCCCCTCCCGTACACTATCCTTGTCTTGTCTTCCACAGGGAACAGTGGAAAGTAAAGGACACCTTGGCAATTATATATCACTGAATAATGACATTTAAACTGTAAATTCTAATCTGCTTTAGCAGTGTGGAGTTATTTTTAACTGTCAAGCATATTTTAAAACTTTCATTAAAAAGTGTCTCAACATTCAAATGGATGTTATAACGTTATTTCTTTTACTAAAACCTGATTTTTTATTTTCTACAGATTACAAGAGAAATTGGTGGCAGAGCTTGAATGTGGTATGTTCAGCTCTCACATGGGCAAAGGTAAAAATGCAAACAGGGAGAAGAATGAGATGTATATATTCTCAGCCATTTTAGTAGCAGCCCAGCAGGTGGCATTCAAGAATTACTGTAAAAAAGAAACCAACACGTCTTTCATTTACTTTGTTTGGCTATATTACATGCTAACCATGGAATCCTACAAATTATCTTATTTTATGGAAGTGGGGTTAATTTATTATTTATAAATGACACATAACAACTTTTGTGGCACAGTAACTATAATTGTAAACATTTTATAATATTCATCTTAACACTGTTTAGTTAAAATCCATGTTTGGGAGCTTTTAATTATTTTTGTTTCCATGAACCTTGACTCATCAGTCCTCTTCACTCAGTTATTTGGTAATTTACGAGATCCTTTTCTGAATACAGTGCATACTCTGCTCCATTGTGACTCTGCTGCAGTCAAAATGTGTTAAGCAAAACATGAACAAAAGCAAAGAAATAAATTTGAAAGATCTCATGATTTCTAGCCACACAGAATTCTTTCCACCTCTACTCAGTTTTCCCATAACAGCTTCCTCCTAGGAGTTAGCTAACTCAACTTGGTGACAGCCAGAGAAATCACAGGTCTTTGAAGGTACACATGTTGTTGCACCCAGGTTGAGTGCTAATAAAACTGAGTGTTATATAAACAGATCCTGAGAGATGCATGCTCTCATAGTTTTTGCAAGAAGAGCAGCTATACAAGGCAATGGTGTTCAGGGACCACAATGTCAATGTCTTTGAAGAAGTACAGAATTAGTTTCACAATCCATGGATCAAAAATTCCTTATTACATTCATCCATGTTTTACAAATGTTTAATTTTGAGAGTCTGATTATTAAATGGCATGCATGCTAGTGAGTCTCATTATAGCTACACCTTACTGCTTTTATTTTGAGAAACTAGAGTAAGTAATACGTTTCTGAGTTTAAGTGACAATATTATTACTTCAAAATGCATAAAAATAAGATTTCTTAAAATAGCAAATATGTTGCATAATATAAAATAATAGAAAAAATAAATTTTCAGCACAAAGTTTAAAAGAATTAAATCTCAAATACTTAAGATCTCAACTTGCATCAGTCTTCTGTTTAATTTAGTAGTATTAGAATTGCAGGTCACATTATCATGTATACAAGTAGACCATCTTGATTTTTAAGAAAGCCCAGATTAACTATAGCCTTTTAACTATAGCCTTTATTTACTTTATTTACAGTTAGTCATAAAAAAAGGTATGACATTTTTATATTGACTATAGTCTATTTGAGATCAACAAAAACAATGGCTGGAATCTGAAGAGCTATCTTAGGTACACTTAAGAATCTTGACATGTCTAATGAAATTTTATATTTTTATTCTCCTTTGAACAGCCAACTTCTCTGTTGTACTTCAAAATCTTTTTTTTAAGCTTCTAGTTTTCAAAAATAGCTGTACAACATGTCAGGGATGGCATTAGAGAAACAAACCAAAGATTCCTGGATACATGTAGCAACTTGCACCATTCTTTGGGGTGTTAGCTTATTTAAAGCATACATATCCTACTCATCCTATGCCTCAAGTATTTAAAAATCACAATTAAAAATAGTAGCAATTTATTACGTGTAGGATATATAGATTCACATGAGTAATTTTTTGTAGAAAAAAGTACTTTTTGGTAAACAATATAAGAATGCCAAATACACTGATAATACTAAAATAATTGTTGTTGTGTTGCCTCAAACACTACTTCTTAAATTTAACAATTCATTTATATATTTTGTAACAATGTGATCCCAGGCAGCTTATAATAAGATGGAATTGATACATAATATGCAGCCTGAAAGCTAAATACAGCTTGAAAACTAGCAGAAGAGGATAAAAGAACATCACAGCAATACCAATAGTTAATTCTAAAACTGTTTGCTGCAACATACACACTAAAAGAATGTAAGATAACATTACATGGCTTGTAGAAATAAAATGATCTTCTTTCACCAGGTGTAAAAAGACTAAAGTATAAGCACACACCAGAAGAACTTCTCAAGAAAAGGCATCCCACAATCAGGGTAAAATCACTAACAGGCCCCAGTAACCACCACTTTAACAGCATTTGGAAAGAGCATCTAGAAAAGAGTGTCCAAAGACCTTGGGGTATGTGTAAATATATATCTTTTGTTCCTGAGCTATTTTAGAAGTTAAAATCTGCATTTTTAATTGGCCACAGAAACCTAGGCATATAATTATAGAAAGTATGACCAGCAGGATATAGCAGTCTATAGGAAATGCTGTCCTTCCAATTGATAACCCATTGATTACAGTGGTCTTAAACCAATGCAATGTTTTATTAATGCACCTATACTTACTTAATATTTACAGGTCAGTATTATACCTGCTACAATTTTGTGCAAATTTAGAACTGCTCCAAAACATACAACTGCATAAGGTACAATGAAAAAAAAGGTGAAAAGTATAGCTACAATGCTTACCCCTAAGGCTGGTAATCTCTGTGTGCAACTAACAGCAACTTTTAGTTTCCAGTCTGTTTCACCATCTAGCTGATCAGTTCGGATAAAACATGAACCTTAAAATTGCAAGAGAAACAAAAACATGACACATGCTTTAGATTCCATTAAATGGAAATGGACACAGAATTATGGAAGCTTCATTACTAAAATGTTTTACAACGTTTTAAATTATAGCAGAACACAGGAAAAGAATTAAGACGATTTCTACAGACCTAGTCCAAGGGCAAAATGCACATACATATATATATATATTTTTTCTGGCCTTGGTACTCAGCTAGACGTTGTGGTTGCAATTGACTTTTCCTTCCTAAACTCAGGTCTGGACTTCAAGGAGACATTCCCAGGAGACTCAGCAATTACCTGAAGAACTTAATTCCTACACTTCTCCCAGGTTTTGAAAAAGAGTGGGGAACCTAAGCTTACAGGAGTACTACTTCACAGCAGAACTTCACAAATTATTTCCAAGAATAAATGTGTCACAACAATGCCACCTGTAAGAAAATAGTGGTTTTGGAACCCAAAACATCATCCTACCACTGTTTAGTTATGGATGGCTTCAGCTCAGCATTATAGTCTTTCCTCTTAAAAGTAACTTTTCAAGCTCTGCTTCAGAGGTGCTCAGGGAAGCACATTTTATTGCTTCAAGAATGCTAAAGCTTAGTTTTGCTACAGGTGCAAGAACCTTTTATTCTCTGATGCTTCAAAACAGGGAAGTTACCCTCGGATTTTTCTCAGTAAGATTTCAGGACGACTCTGCTGTCTGAGGTACTATGTTCAGATTCTAGTACAATTTTCCTAATCTCTGATATCCGCTGGGGTTTGGTTCCAGGACCCGCCACGGATTCCAAAATCCGCAGATGTTTAAGTCCCATTAAATATAGTGAATAGTAAAATGGTGTCCCTTAGATTAAATGGCAAAATCAAGGTTTACATTTTCGAACCTTGAATTCATGGATAAGGAATCTGTGGATAAAGAGGGGCGACTGTACTTGTATTTATGCTTGGCTTTCAAATTAATCTGAAGTCAAAAAATCTCTTCAGAGCCTGCTGAGAACAAAGACATAAATAAGCTACCCATTCTCATTTTTCATTTAAAAAAATGATGTTTTCATGTTCATAATCAGAATTATTCCCTGTAAACCCATTTCTGGACCTCTGTTCAACTTGGTAGATAATATATCAGCCAATCTCTTTCAACAAAGCAATTTTCTAATGCTAGTACCAATGAAGAACCTATAAACTTTTATGGACAAAACTATTAAGTTTCATGTACTGGTTCTATATAAAGTGGGGTGTGGATATAAGCTTCCAAGATCTCAGGAATCACTCCGTACTACAAACAGTGGTTCAAGACAAAATTTTCGTAGCCCAAAACTGACTCTGTGTACTCAAGCGTTTGGCTGTTACTAGGAGCCAGCTAAAACTGACTGGAGGCTAGATTCAGTTGATTTGCTATATGTACACACTATCAAAAACATAAACCTCTGTGTAACTGTGCTAGCAGCTAACTCTGGTTTCACCCTGGAAAATCGGTGGCAGCAAAAAGTAGAAAAAGCTCCTTCTCCTATCCAAGCAATTTCTCCTTATATACCCTGAATTGTTTTACACGCCCAAGTAAATTCTTACCCATAGCCTGTTGTTTTAATTATATGTCAGAAATATGCACTGTGAGTACAAACTAGGATTGTCAGGTGCCCTCTTAAAGACTGGTTTTCAGGGATCAAAAAGCTGTCCCTTATTGGGATCATAATCCATATCCTATATTTAAGCCAAATAATTGTACAATTAGGAAGAGCGGGTGGTTGAGGGAGTGTCTATCTCTGCAACTATAATGGCACCTGCTCTTCCTCCTCTCCCATCTTCCTTGTTTTGTGATGATGAAATTTTACTCATGTTTTGGGAAGAGGAAGAAACACCTTGGAGAGAAGAGGAAACAGCTGTACATGCACAATCTGATCATGCTTATTTCCAAGAGCAAAGGTGACTAAGGGCCTTTGCAGACTGCCAGAAATAGTGCAAATTGAGTCCACTTTAAGGGTTAGGGTTAGGGTATCATGGGAACTGTATTTTATTGTGGCACCAGAGCTCTCTGACAGAGAAGGCTCAATGTCTCAGGAAAAAAACAATTCCCATGGCTCCCTAGCACTAACCCTAACCCTTAAAGTGGACTCAATTTGCACTATTTCTGGCAGTCTGCAAAGCCCCTAAGATGGGGGGGGGGTCATCTTGCAGGGGTTGCATCCAGCTATTCTTCCACCTCCTTTCATGTTTTCATCTCTTTCTGTGCCTCCACCTTGATGACAACCTAGACCACCACCCTGCCCTTCCCAACTGGTTAATTTTGCCTTCCTTTTCTCTCCCTTTCATTCCATTAATTTCCCCCCACCGTATACACTTCCTTTTTCTCTGTGTCATTCTGTCTTTTCCTCCAACATACATCTTTCCACCCTAATTTCTTTTTGATTCCTCTTCTCCCCTCTACACATTCCATCTCCCACCAGTGGCATCCCAATCTCTCCCTCATTTTCCTTGCCAATCGCCTTCTTCCCCCACCTTCCTTCCTTCTTCCTTCCCTCCATTCATTTCCCAATACATTCACTCAACTCCTGCTGTCCCTTCTCCCCCTTCCTCTTCCAACACTAGCCGCATCTGTCATCCCTTTTCTTTCCCCTTCCCTTTTCCCCTTAAGGATCCCTTCCCCACTCCTGCTTCAACGTTGCCTCCCTCCCCAGTTCTTCCTGTCACTACCTCTTCAGAAACATATTCAGAGGAGACTCTCTCATACATACCCAGCACATCTGAAGGGCAATGCTATAATTCAGTAAATGGGCAGGATAAGACTAGCAAGAAGGCAAGTTAGGCCAGGAGGGAGTAATTTTTCTTGCACACTGTGTATCTACTTTGCTTTATATTCCCTACTCTCATTTTTTCTCATTCTGTCCTTTCCAAGACTCTTCTTCCATTCTTCTGGTGTCAAAAATGATTTCTTCCCACAACCAAGCAAACTGGCTCTATCCCCTATCTTTCTCCAGATATTGTGTGTGTCAGCCTGTTTTTCCATGAACTAAGCTCACTTTCAACTCCCACCGCTTTCGCCTTCCTTTCTTTGCCTTTCAATCGCACACAGATTCCTTTATTTTGCACACTTTCAAACCATGTATGTGTCTTGTTTTTCTTTTGAGACTGTCTCAGTTTTCATTCCTAATTTTCTCCTTCCATGGCTGGTCAACTTCCATAGAAGATACTGTTTAAAATGAAAATGAAATAGATACTGGAATGGGAAACACTATTAATAATAATAATAATAATAATAAATTATTCTGTCAACCCGCTCCCCTAGCCGCTACTGCTTGTTGTTATCTTGTTTTACGGTTTTATCATTTGATGCTTTGGCTACTCTGCTGTTTTAATACTATCTTAGTTTAATTCATTTTTAAGGGATGGATGAGTTAGGGGGATTAACTTGGTTGATGTGTTTTATTCTTGTACTGTTTTAACTTGTTGTACACCGCCTCAGTTGCTTAGCGGAGGGGCGGGTTAATAATAATAATAATAATAATAATAATAATAATAATTTGTCTTGTTATCCATTCTGTCCCCATCCATAATGCAAGAGGGGCTAAGGCAACTGATGGTGAGGCAATCATCCCAGTGGTGGGGCAATTCTTCGTAGCAGCTGTGTGGTGAAGTTTCAGATTGGAAAATCCTTAACAAGGGTATTTCTAGGTTTCCAGGCAGTGAGAAATGCAACTAGAGTCAATACATGGGAGTAAAAAATATTCAGAGCTTTGGCTAGGGGACTAGGGAAGATGTTTTCCAGAAAAAAAAAGGAACTTTCCCAAGCTGCAGAATAAATAATAGAGGTACACTCAGGAGAGATTGGACTTGTGTCGTGCTGCCAATTATCATGAATGTTGACTACCCATTATTCCTGTTTTGAAAATGTGGCAGCCCTTGGATAGACAAAACCTCAAAAAGAATTTTCAAGAAGGAAACTAATAAAGAAAAAAGACCAAAGAGTGTTTTATTTGGGTGTCTAAATCTGGATAAATTTGATGACAAAATCCAAGTATATGCTCCAGTGTAAGTAAGAGCTAGCTAAACCCAAAGTTGTATTCATCAATGCATATGCAGTGAGCTGTCTGAAAGGGTATGGTCGACAAAAATATATCTGAACTCATATCTGACCCAAAGTGGAATTTTCACACAGTACTCTATGAAAAGAACTTATACATTGCTCAACATCCATACTGTACTCATTCCAGTAACACTACAATATTCTATAAAACATGAAGTAAATAAACCCAATGTTTAAAAACTTTCAAAAATAAACTATTTGAGAAATTATATACAAAACTCTATTTTGAGACTGAAAAAAACATTGATTTACTAAACGATGTACTGAAGACTGTGCAAAAAATAATTACCTCCTTCTAGAAAATCCAAAAGTAATGAAGTAAGCATCTTCTAGACATAGAAGATACTGTTTACAATGGAAATGAAATAGATACTGAAATGGGAAGCACTATAAATAAGCATAAGACAATATAAGGATACCATACTCCTGCAGTACATTCTAATCAACAGTCTATTTTCCATCATACTTTCCCTATACAAGACATTTCATGGTTCTCTTTACCGTTCCTGTCAATGGTTGCTCTCATCCATCAATTTCATTTAGAATTATACTATAGATCAATGCAGTTCAAGACCAGTGTGGCTCCTGTGAATGGTTGACTGCACATATATTCATTTAATAGAGCTCATACTATGACAAGTATTGGGCAGCTGCATTTCCTCTCCACTTCAGCAGTTAATTTCATCAATAACTTATCTCATAGTCCGTTTCCCTTTTATCCAGAAAAAGAGACTGCTTTGTGCCAAGTCAGCTTTCAATAGTGATCACTACAGCAAAACCTAAACAATAAAATGTCCCCTACCCAGCATTTTGAAATAATTCTTTAGCACTATTGGCAAGATTTTTCAATGTGCCAGGACATGCTAATCCACAAGTTTATATAATGATGTTTTAAAAGTCTAAAAATTAAACAGTCAGGATCAAAGACCACATACAAATAACCTGTCATTAACTTGTTACTTTGAATATTTTACTATTTGTAATTAATATAGTGTTGAACTCTATTTTTTCATATTTAAACAGAACACTGAAATCAATTAGACTTAAGTTAGTCATGAATAATTCATGTTCTGCTGATTTCAGTGAATCGACATTAAACTCTACAGTTGTCCTCAAAACAGCTGTAAATCAAGTTTATTCCTTATATTACTGTTTAAAAAGGAAAACTAGGACTCTAAAAAGTCTGTGACTCCAAATCAGTGCTTTTTCTTATTTTGACTACATAACAGGATTACACTGATGTTCCATAAAATTGGTATAATTGGTAAAACAACAACAACGACGAAAGGGTAGATAGGACAACTCAGCTTACATAAGGTCTTTGCTGGTCTCAAATCCAAGCACGGATCTGATCTACACACCCTCAGCAGTGCCACATAATTAGCTGTTCCCAGTCCGTTCAATGGGACACCATTATCAAAGCCATTAAAGCAAAAGCAATTTTGTAAGTTCACAACAGTTGTTATTTTTTTTTTAAAAAAATAATTCGTTGCTTCTCTTCTCACTCATGCATGAATTTGTAAGTCACATTTACATTTACACAGGAGACTTTCTTGATAATTTCCCTTTACAAGTTATGACTTTTCAAGATGACATCCTCTTAAAAAACACACAAATAGCTTTATAAGTAAACTTTTAGGCCTCTTCTTTTCCCAATTACTTTGGGGATTTTTTAGTCAGCAGTGCCCAAATAACATTCATTAATAAAAATGTTAAAATTATAAATACATAGAGTAACTCTGAATTTTTTCATAGATTTCTACAGCTCTCAAATAAATTCTACATGAAATCCTGGATAAGTGATATTTTCTCTTAAGACAGCTGCAGTTTTCCAAATAAAGTTCTCATCATATTTTCCTCAGAACAGCCTTGGATCAAGAAAAAAAAAAGTCAAGTACCAACAGCAGAGTCCTAGGCAAGTGTAAGCAAGCTCCATTTTGTTCAGTGGTGTGCATGCATGCATGTGCGTGGCTGCAAGTCACCTGTTGACTTATGGCAACCCCATAAATTTCATAAAGTTTACTCAGAGGTCATTTTGCCAGTTCCTTCCTCTGATATACAGCCTACAGCACCTAGTATTCATTGGCAATCTCCCATCCTAACCAAAGCCGAACCTGCTTAGCTCCTAAGATCTGACAGGACCTGTTGCCTTTAGGCTATTTAGGCCTGGAGGTGGTTTACTCCAGTGTAAATAAATACAGGGCTGTAACTTGTACTTATCCTTAAATTACTTCAGTGCAAGAATACACAGAGCAGGATTCTTTAAAAAAACAAATACCAAAGTTTCTGGTAGTATGATACTGGTTTTGTCAGCACAGAAATGAGCATGGTTGACTATGCTATAGGAAACATTCTATAGAATGTGCTGCAAATCAGGGTCTTTGTTTGGCTTTTTCTAATCACCAGTGGAAATGAGTTACTATGTTAATGGGAAGTCTCAGCAAAGTATTATTATATGCTTTTATACACAATTCATGAAATACATTACAGAACATTCTTCTTGCTTGTTCATCTGCACAGAAGGAAGCCTACTCAACTCTAACTTGAAACTTTACTTCTGAATATGCTTAGAAGCAGCCTTTGAAGTCATAGTATCTGTTATGTAAACAGGTTAGCCAGTCTGCAAACCTGCAAGTCGTCCTGACGCTGACCACATAACTGTCAAAGAGTAAACAGAGTATATGTGGTTCACATTTACTAAAACAAAATTTCACATACGTTCTAGTGTACATAGTTACCAATGAGCTAGGTGTGTGTGAAGAAGCTCATTTTAATAAATAATTGACATTTCAAGTTTTCAAAAATGGTCATGGGTTTACAGGAAATGGCATGAAGCTTGCTTATGCTGATCCCAGGAGCACATTTTGTTATTGGCTCTCTCAAGAGGACATCTTTTTTTCTCCTTTTAAACTTCCCTTTTTCAAACCTGGATTCTTCCCCCACATGTACTACCTTGCTTACAATGAACAGTTTCCTGGGAACTGTAACAGTCCAGCACATCCAGGAACTGTCAGGTGCAGGGAGGCTACCCTAAAGCATGGGATCTTACCATACAATCCCTTCTGTTCAGCCAGACACTCATTTGCATCTCTCTTTTATTTGCACTCCTCCCCAACATGTACACATGAATCATTCTTCAAATGTCCTATTTGTCAAAGACTGAAAGGGAGTGATTTATCTCAGTTAGAGGGCACTGATCCACTGCAAGTACAGGAACAAGTGATACAAAGATTGTATAGAGAAAATTGTAAAAGGATAACTACAAAGACCAGTCAGGGAAATCAGAGAGGAGAATTCTAAATCTGACATTTCTGAGAGACTCTGAGCATATGGGTAACATTATTGCTTCCTTTCTATCTCCCCACTCTCAATGGAGAAATGTGGCATGAATATATAAGTAGTAGAGTACTGGTTTGCACACAGGAGCCAGGGATCCCAAACACAATCTGTGGCATCTGCAGTTTTAACGATCAGGTATCTAACAAGCCCACTCTTCCCTGCAATCCATCTCATCTTAATTGTATAATAAAAGGATGAGTAAAAGGAGAAGGAAGAGGCAGGTAAAAAGCAGAACTGGAAGAGTGAAGAGGGGGCAAATCCACAAGAAATACACTTTTCAGACATGTCTCATATCTAAAGAACTGCAAAAAGGTTTATCGCAGAAGGTTTATTCTATATACAATGGAAATCAGTCCAAAGTGCAATTAAAAGGAGAGTAGTTATGAAAGAGAATTGTAGTGCACTCCCGTCTTTCAGAAAAGTTCCAAATACTTTGCCCTTTATACAGGCCTATCGAGGAAGACACTTGCCTTTCAAGCCTAAGAAATTTTGAAACCTGTTTGAAGGCCTTGGTCTCTGGTTAAGAAACAAACCTCTACTCACACCTCAGCCCTATTCTATTTCAAGACTCACTTTTCCCTTTTCATTTTTCTCCCCCTCTCATGCTACCAACTTCTCTCTTTCAGTTAGTTTCAAAAGCGCTACAAGATCCTTTTGCATACTGATTTTCCAGACTAACACAGCTATGTCTTTGAATTGTTTATATGAAAACAGAGATGTAAAATCTTGGATATTTTGAAGCCACGGAGGAAGGAAATTTTAAGAAAATTTGAAATACATGCAGTACTCTTGTCCTATCAAACTCAAACTTATTGTCTTGCTTCAAAATAATACCTCCCATTAATATCCTAGTTAGCATATAAAATACTAGTAATTGACATAATTGTAAAATGTACACCTAGTTCTACACAAGCAAGATTGTGAATAAACCTATACTGAAGAGACAACTGCAAAGTACTTTGCTGTATGCTACCTACATGTACTATATGAAGATGAACCCCAAATTCTAAAAAATGAAGTGGAAATTGCAATAAAAGAAATAGCAAGAAAACAAATCACCAGGAACAGACAATATTCCAGTAATTGAACTGCTGCAATCCACATTGACAGAGTCAACTTTAGTGCTGACCAACATATGTCAACAGATATGGAAAATAAAACAATGGCCAACAGATTGGAAACTATCAATATGCATCCCCATCCACAAAAATGGAGACACAAGAGACTTCAGCAATTATAGAACCATAGATAGCACTGATCTCCAATGAAAGCAAAATTATGCTCAAAATTCTGCAACATAGACTCCAACCATACATGGAGAGAGAAATCCCAGAGGTCCAAGCAGGGTTCAGGAAAGGTAGAGGCACTAGGGGCCACATTCCAACATACGATGGCTGATGGAGCACACCAGGGAATTCCAAAAGAAAATCAGCATGTGCTTTATAGACTATAACAAAGCCTTTGACTGCATAGATCATGAGAGGCTATGGAATGCCCTTAAAAAATGGGAGTGCCAACACATCTGATAGTCCTGATGAGGAATCTGTACTCAGGACAAGAGGCTACTGTCAGAATACGGAGAAACAGAATGCTTCCCAACTGGCAAAGGAGTCAGACAGGGTTGCATATTTTCACTCTATCTGTTCAACTTGTATGCAGAACATATTATAAGAAAAGCAGGCTTGGACACAGAAGAAGGAGGAATGAAAACAGGAGGAAGGAATATCAACAATCTGAGATATGCAGATGACACCATAATGCTAGCAGAAAACTTCACAGACCTGGAACACCTACTAAGGAAGATCAAAGAAGAATATGCAAAGGCAGGCTTAATGCTGAACATAAAGAAAGCAAAAATAATGACCACCAAGGAACTTCACAAGTTCAACCTAGATAATGAAGAAATAGAAATAGTAAAAGAATTCTTATACCTGGTATGAAACATTGATAGGAACAGGGACTGCAATCAGGAAATCAGAAGAAGATTAAGAATGGGGAGGGTGGCTATAAGAGAACTAGAAAAGATTCTAAAATGCAAAGATATACAACTCAGCACAAAAGTTAGAATCACACAAGCCACTGTATTCCCTATTACCATGTATAGATGTGAGAGCTGGACAGTTAAGAAAGATAGGAAGAAAATCAACTCTTTTGAGATGTGGTGCTGGAGAAGAGTATTGAGGATCCTGTGGACAGCCAAAAAGACAAACAAATGGGTCCTAGAGCAGATCAAGCCGGAAACCTCCCTGGAAGCCAAGATGACCAAACTGAGGCTGTTGTACTTTGGACGCATCATGAGAAGAGAAGATTCATTAGAAAAGAGAATAATGCTGAGAAAGGTGAGGGGAAGTTGGAAGAGAGGAAGGCCACATGCCAGATTTTAAGAATTAAGAAGCTGCTCAGAACTAAGCTAGCAGCATTTTTTGATACAAAGTCAACCAAGGTATCTTTCTAGCCTGCTTCACCAGGATGGAACCTGGGAAGCAATGTTTTACAGTTATTCCAGTCCTTTCTGGATGGGAAAACTCAGAAAGTGGTGTTGAGATTTGACACAGAGAAATAATATTTCTATTGTTGTGTGTCCTCAAGTTGCTTTCAACTTATGGTGAACCTAAAGCTTGCCTAAGCTCATCCAATTTTCATGGGTTTTCAGTGGGTTTTCATGGATGAGCAGGGATTCAAACCCTGGTATCCAGAGTCGTAGTCTAGCATTCAAACCATTATACTATGTTGACTCTGAAAGATGATAGTCATCATTAAATATCAAAAGGGATGCCATGTAGAAGGCACAGCAAACTTGTTTTCTGCTGCTCCAGAGCCAAGAATATGATCCTATTGCCTCAAATTACAAGAGATTCCACCTAAACAACAGGAAGAGTTTCTTTATTGTAAGAACTGCTTCGCAGCAATGAAGATAACAGACCCTGCAGTGCAGAAATGTATATTTGCTTGGACTGATGTATGTGTCTACAATAAGCACAGGAATGATCAATCTCTAATCCTGTACACCAGCCCAGGTTTAACCGGGGGGGGGGGGGGGGCACAGAACCCTTAATGAATCTGATTAGCACTATGGACTCAGGGGGGGGGGGGAAATCATTTAAATACAATTTTCAATGTAAAACAAAGAAAAAATGCCTCTGCTTCATAATGTGGTCCAGGAAATGATGGACCACAGGTTAAGAATCCCTGGTTGGCATATTGTACAACTCTTCATATCACACAGTCCATACTTTTCTGAGTAACTAATATCTTATCTTAAAAACACCTAATAAAAGAAAAAAAATCTTTCATCATTCCTTTTTTCTTTTCTTTTCTTTTCTAGATTTCCAATTTTCCACTGGGAAAAAAATGGAAAATGGCTAATAAGAACAACCAAATGGATTTCCCTCAAATGTTTCTGTCTCTCTCCCACCAACCTTTAAATCTCTAATGAAGGCTGTAATAGTGATTCTTAAAATTCATTATTTAGATAGCATTACACCTTTAGTTTCTTGTTTTTTAAAAGAGCAAAATTATGCTAATATTTTTTCCTTTTAGGCCACCAGGCAACCAAAGCTGTATAAATAAAAGCTATTCCATCTGCATTCTCTCTCAAGTGTTGTATCTGATAAATTTTTCACAAATGAGAACATTAGCTACAACTAATGCCAGTTAAGCCTCACCAAAACTGAATTATTAAATCTGCCTGCCTATATCCTGTTACAGCCTTCTTATGAATACTTGATTTTATTTTGTATAATTGACAAGAGTTGTCAGGAAAGGGTGGTTTTAATGGCAATCAAATTAAGATCAACTGGTATAAGTGTCACAATGAAGAGTCTGTGTCTAGTGTTGATGAATTAATTGATGGGTCACTGAAAAATGAGGCATGTGAAACTGTCATAAAGTATTATACACTGAAGTATTAGCAGGTTGTTTGCTATGAATCAGAATCCAACAACACTGTCTCCATAAAAAAGAAAAATAGCACTTTAACAGTAGTTTAATTTTAAACTACATATATAATGATACACAAAAAATGTAACTGATGTTGGGTATAAAATTTCACTTATTATATTCTGGAGAAAAATTCAGTCCTGACAGCTTGATATAAAGGAACTACAATATATGCCAAATATTTATGCCACAATATTGTCACTTCAGACATGTGGAAAAAAAATATTGGCATTTATAAGAGATTGATGAAAATTAGTTATGAAGCATTAATTTTTCCTAATACCACTGAAAGAACCATGTTCACTCAAGAGATATTTGATCTGAATTAAGGAACTGATGAAGCAATTGATTAATTGGAATTTAAGCCATCAGTCACTGGATCCATCAACAGATTCATTTACATTCTAAACAATCAGCTTATAGTCCAATAAGATACCATGTATTAATACAAAGTCAATATGATACCTCTGAACTCATCACAATTCCTCATTGACAAGCACACAGATGCTTTTAATCCAAGCATTATCACACTGCATATATTTTAGAGTTCTTATACTGACTCTGTACGTTTTAAGAATTTTTATATTATTAAATACATTAAAGAATTATTTTGTATTCAATGAACATCAACCAGAGAAAGAGAGATATTTTAAAGCATCTGCCCATAGCCTCTTTAAAAAGAGAAGCACATTAAAAAGCTTTTTACCCTTCAAGGATGGTTAAATCAAGAGTTAAAAGACTGTAGAATTATTATATGCAACCAACTAATGTTGGAATTAAAGGTAAACCTCAGTTAACAAAATAGATGTGTTCCTGGACATTACTTCATTAATATAAAATTTGATACCAGAAGTAGAAATAACATGGAAAGAATAAGGATAGGCTCCTGTACCACAAAAATAAAGAGAAGTTCCACATGTTTCATCAAAGTTTTTATCCAAAACTAACACTATGCACATGTGAAATGAAATAATCAAGGTCTGTAAGCTTAGTAAACAAAATTATTTTGACCCTTCTACAGACCATTTGAAAGCTTCTTCCAAAATGCATCCAGAGATTTTTCTTTATTTCATCAGCCTCTGATTTTGTTCTATTTCTAATCTGGTGACCAAACTTATAGCTCTGTGCTTTTATAATACGCTGGGGGTATCTTATGTGGTATGCAGGGGATGCAGTGGCTCAAGTGGTGAAGACAATGATTGCAAGATTGGCAGGTTGGCAGTTCAAGGCCTGGATGCCGCATGATGGGGTGAGTTCCTGTCACTAGTCCCAGCTTCTGCCAACCTAGCAGTTCAAAAGCATGCAAATGCAAATAGATAAGTAGGTGCTTAGGTGGGAAAGTATTCGGTGGGAAAGTATTGCAGCATTTGGTGCAATCATGCTGGCCATATGATCACAAAGTAGTCTCTGACAACGTTGGTTCTTCGGCTTAGTAATGGAGATGAGCACCGCCCCCTATGGGCGGACATGACTTGACAACCTTGTCAACCGGGAATGCCTTTACCTTTTGCCTTTGGCTGATGTGGTAGCTACTGTCACCCCTCCATTTTTGTGGACTTGAAGTCCGCGGTCTTGATTATTCACGGAGGGACAAGCTCCATTAAATTAAGTGGCGTGCGCGCCTGTGGCACATGGCCATTCAAGCCAATGAGGCTTGATTATTTGCAAGTTTCCATTTTTACAGGGTGTGTGTGTAGTCAGAACGCATCCCCCGCAAAAACAGAGGGGCTACTGTAACTCGCTTTCCATTTTTCTCTCTGTTTTGCTATTCACATGTACTCAAGTAAAGAATTCTAGAGGCAGTTCCTATTACTTTGCCTGTTGCATGCAGGCATACACAACTACAGCAGGGTCTGCTGAGCATTATCCCATTCTTTCCACCTCAAGCTTTACTGCACTGTTTACTGCAGACATGCTGCTGCAACCTGGCAACTGAATGCTTGTGTTTCCCTAGTTCTTCAACAGTCTCCCAATTCCAGTGCCATTTTAAAAAACAAACAAACTTCGAGTTAGAGGACAAAGAAAATAAAGAGACTGGGTAGGCAGAAGCTTCTCTGTCAGATGCCTTTTTAAACTGTGCTGTACCTGTATGTCTCGTTCTGGAGAATTATTTGAAGGAATTATTATTGTGAAAGAAATTATTGCTATGTGATATTTTTGTGTTAGACAGAAACTCATCAGTAATTAACAACAAAATTATTTGGACTGAGAATTACTATATATTCTATTTGAATTAAGTATTGCTGTGGTTATGTGCTTTCTCACTTATGGCGACTCTAAGGTGACCCCATTACAGAATTTTCTTGTTCAGATGAGATTTTGACATTGCTTCCACTGAAGTTGATGGAGTGTGACTTGCACAAGGTCATCCAGTGGATTTCCATGGCCAAGTTGGAATTTGAACCTGGTCTCCAGAGTTGCAGTCCAATGCTCAGAACATTACACACACTGGCTTCCTGGTACTAAGTATGCTCACTAATAAATAGGTCATACTTATTTCTATGGAGTTTAATTAAATAATCAGAACTGCAGTGTTGTTTGTTTGTCATCAAAGTCCAACAGTCCCATAAGCAAATCTGATAAAGGCAAGAGGGTGTGGTGAGTTGTTCCCCTTGAAAGTTACCAACACCTACTTTAAAATCCTTTGGAAAGCATTCTGCTGTGTTTTCCCTTTTTCTATTGAAGAGTTTTAAATTAGGGTTAAGAGATACATTTGATGATTCCAGGTACATTCTGATCCAAGAACTCAGTTCCTGCTCCCAAATTAAATTCAGACAGACTACCAGCACCAAAAGATCTGGAGTGATCTGGAGGATGTGGGGATGCATAACAGCTTCCCTTTAGCACTTACTGTGTAGAGTGGAATGGCCAGGCATGTGTTACAGATTGACAGGGCAATGACTGATGTACAGCTAAACCAAAAATATCTCCTCCCTTTCTCTTCTTCTCCCTTCTCAGGACATTAAACTAGATAAACCAGGGGTAGGCAACCTTTCCCCTTTAAGGGCCAAGGGACTTCAGCTCCCAGAAGCCTCAGCCATGTTAGCCAATAGTCCCATGTTGGCCAATAGCTCCTGGGATTCTGGGAGCTGAAGTCCCTCGGCCCTTAAAGGGGAAAGGTTGCCTACCCCTGAGATAAACATTTTAAATGGTGGTGGTGGTGGGGAGTAGGAAACAGAAGAAAATTATAGCATCATTCCCAAAGTGTGGGTGGAGGAAAAACTTACCCCCACTACCACTGAAATAACATTACAGGAGCTACAAGGAATACACATCTCCACTTGCTAATAATCTGTTTCTGGGCAAAATTCAAAGTCCTGGTTACAACCTATAATGCCCTTTACAGCTCGGGTCCAAGTTATCGCCCTTATGACCCTGCCCATGTTTTGAGATCTTTTGGAAAGGCCCTTCTAGGTACTTTTAGGTGAGAACACAAGAGATGGCCTTCTTGGTGGTTGCCCCCAGGTTCTGGAACTCCTTTCCTAGAGAGGTTAGACTGGTGCCTTCCTTGCTATCTTTCCATAGGCAGGAAAGATAGTAGGCCTTTGATGACTGATTGCTCAAGGGGAAAAGCCTTACATAATGTCCTGTACATTATTTGCTGATTTCTTTTTAATGGCTATGTTTTAAACTGTTTTTAATTATGTGAATAGTTTAATTACAATTTTATCTTTTGTATGAGATAATCATTTAGCTATGTTTGCCTTAACTGTTGTAAGCCACCGTGAGTCCCAGACTGTAAAAACTGCAATATGTAAATAAATATAACACAAACAACAACAACAATATGTTTGCATTCCAAGATCCCTTCAGAAGAGGCACTGTGAAGAGAAAATGATCATCTGACCACTTCCTGCAGCAACTCTCCTCTAATTTTGAACATAAAGCCCTCTTCTTCTCCCCAAATATAATTATTACAATTATGTCTACTGTGTGCTAATAGTCAGCATGAGATCCAGTGTGCAGTATCGGTATGAGTGTTGGACTAGAGCACCGGGAGACCAGGGTCTGAATCCCTTCTTCGCCATGGAAACCCACTAGGTAACCTTGGGCAAGTTACACCTTCTGTCTTAGAGGAAGGTAACCCCTCCCCACAACAAGTTCTGCCAAGAACTTGTGATAGGTCTGCCTTAGGATCACTGTACATCAGAATGACTTGAAGACACACAACAACAACACTCAGTATTCATACAATGCTTTATGGCTGAAAGCACTTCGTATACATATTGGATGAAATATAAGAGCCAAATGTGATGTTCCATAAATAGAATTCAGCTTCTCTGCAACACCTCATGAACGGTTACTGAAAGAATGAAAAAACAAACAAACACCCAAGTCTCTCAGGATTCAAGGTATTATCTTTTACAGAAATCCTGTCAGGCAAGTAGAGATCATGTCTTTGATGCAGCAAAATAGATGAGGTGGAGAAAAAGTGATTTGCCTAATCATATTTTGTGCATTCATACAAGAGATAAGACTGGAACCAGATTCTTTTGCTCTGTCGTTCAGTGTCTTACCTACTACACTACAGGTGCTCTTTAAGTATTGCCATATTAAGTATACCATTATTAGTATACTTACCCTTAATGTTATCATTCCACTACAGTTCATATATAAAGCAATAGGTGGAATGCATAAAGGCAATAGTTTTTGTGGGTTTTTCGGGCTGTATGGCCATGTTCTAGAAGAGGTTCTTTTTGACGTTTCACCAGCATCTGTGGCTGGCATCTTCACATAAAGGCAATATTATTCAGCCACTTGAGATAAGTGTCAAAACATTGCAAGCCTGAGTTAAATCAAATGTTAAAACTGGAATAAGAACTGAGATACAGGAACAGATTAAAGTAGTTTGGACAGATTGTTGGCAGTCACTCATGCCCTGCAGATAAAAATTTATTTGGCCGTATGTGTAAAACTTCAGTCTAGTCATTTGTCATTCTCTGTAGCAATACATTTCTCAAACTTTTTTTTTTATTTCAAGACAGGTAGTTTTTAGAATGTATGGTTTCTTAAACATAATAGAAATTTCCAGAACACGTGCTACAACTATTATAGCCTTATTATTCTGTAGCAGTGTGCTCAGAAGGAGCTAGAAGGTGACACTTCAGTTGAATAGCTGAATTTCAAACTGATGCCACGTTTGCTGTATAATTTCAGAGGTTCACAGTGTCAGACATCTTTGTGCAAAAAGACACCCAACAGTAATCTGTAATTGATTATAATTAGCAGTTGTACCAAACAACTAAACAGAATTGCCAACATCATATAGCATGTCTTATTCTCTATACTGGATTCTGCTTAGCTGTTATAGCACTGAAAATGTCTGGGGGGAAAATCCTATTATTTCTATAACAATTTGGCAGCATAGTGTATATAAAGAATAGCAGTTTAATCAGAGGTTGATGCCACAATGAGCAATACAAAACACGCTATTGAGCCTTCCTAAATTTCTTGACCATATTTAATATTTTGCATAATACGTATTTAGGGCCGTTTGTTTTGCCCCTAAGTTAGGTTTAGAATACACACTCTGAAATCAACAAAGACATTAGTTGTGACTACTTTAAATTTTACTGACTTCAGTAGATCTATCGTATATGCTCACTTATAGTCAACCACATGTACAAGTCAAGGTACGTTTGGGGGCCAATATTATGGATTTTTCCTAATAGTTCAAACTATTTCTTTACTAGTAACTGAAAATTTCTGAGCAGCTTCATGTATTTAGAAACAATATTTGCCAAATGGAACCAAAGTAACTCATCCCCAACTCATTTAGCAACTATTTCCTCAGGCTGTAATAGCAACAGCAGGACCGCCATCAACCCTGCTGAGAAGCCCACTTCATCAGGCTTTGCCCCTGCTTCAACTGTGATTTAGCAGGCATTATATTAGGCCATAACAACAGAAAAGATATGCTCAAGGAGAAAGGAGAGGACAACATATATTCTAATTCCTCCCATTCTTACATCTAGGTCCCATAAAAAGGGGATAACAACACAGGGTAGGTGTAGCACTCCCTTCCCACCATAGGTAGCCAAAATGTGCAGATTGTCTGTGAGAGAGGCTGCACATCAGCATGTGGGAGAATATTTTGGGATGAAGTTAATTTATAAAGTACTTTATAAAAGAACAGTCTCTCATGTGGAATCATAGTGCATCCAAGAGTAGATTATCCTGAACTCGACTGAAATGCTGTACAACTATTTTTTTAAAAGTCTGCCTCAATTTAAAATAAACTAAAAACTGAAAGCAAACAGGACCTAGAAGATCAATCAAAAGGAAGCTAAAGTAGCAATAATAAAACAGTTTAATTTGAGTGTTTCTTCTACATCATTTCATTCAAAAAAGTATTCATGTAGCAAAACTAGAAAACAGCAACATACCTGTTTTTTCTGAAGTTCTTAGAAACACCATGTCAGATGGGATTCGCTGATTCTGTTAAGAAAAAGTACATAGAGTGTTTGGAAATAAAGTAAATTATACCAATCACGTGTTCTAGAAAAAGAACTAAGGTCTCATTTGGTTTAATGCTCAATTATTATGCAATGTATCTGGACTCCTTGCACTAAGCACTTTCAATTCTATATATTTTTAAAAAGAATTATGAAATAGAAACATTTCTGTAATCCACTGTCTTTTAAATGAAGTAATTACTACAGTAATTTGAAAAACCAAAACAGAAGGCTTAGGGGTCATTACAGGAATTTATACCAGGCTTAAAAGAAGCAAACAGCAGGAAGCCTGTTTACCTTCCACAACACCCAGACTTCTAGGCTGTGGGGATAAGAGTTCCCTCCTCAGCACTGATCTCTGCTATCATGGATGTTCATTAGAATTATGAGAGAAACATATATGCCCTCCTCTTTCCTATCCCTCATTTTCATATTTAGGGGAAGAAATGTGCTTCCTTCCAATCCCTACAATTTTTCTGCAAAGATAGGGGCTGGGGAACACTAAGGCTTACAGATGCCATTGACTATTATCTCTGGTTGAATCTACCAGCAATTTACTTATTCTTATTTTCATTATTTTATATAGAGTATTTAGATATTCCATCAGTACAGAAACCAGAGCTGTGCACAATGAGTATCACCATAAAATACCTATACAAATAAAATTTAGAATTAAGGAATAGCTTTGAAAACACTGTAACAAACTGAAAACAAGTACAAAAGCAAATAAAGCCATCACAAACAAAAAGTTTCAAACCAGAGCCAGAAAGACTTCAATGTCAGCAGACTTTGTGCCTTTGGAGAAGCAATTCCACTATCACAGTGGTGGCGAACCTATGGCATGCATGCCACAGGTGGCACTCACAGCCCTCTCTGTGGGCACATGTACCATCGTCCCAGCATAGAGTTCGTCAGAATTCATTACCAGAAAGCCAGAGGGATCTGGCACTTTGCGATAAATAAGTGGGTTTTGTGTTGCAGTTTGGGCACTCGGTCTCTAAAAGGTTCGCCATCACTGCACTATCAGATCACCATGCCAGAGGAAACTCTCTTTCTTCTAGGCATACAGGACACTGGGAATATCTGCAGAAGAGTTTTCCTTATGATCATAAGGAACGGGCAAGCGGATATAGGGAAAGGTGCTCTGTCAGAACCTCCACCAATTGCCAAGAAAATATTTAACAAACTGGGTCTACAACCCAAACAGGATGGAAAATAAATGTGGGCTGGAAATTTTAAATGCAGCATGAATGACACTGGTAGATTTCTCCTTTTCTAATCATGGGATGGATTTTCTGTAAAATTTTCTGCTGCTGCTGATTATGCTATGTTGTTGCGAGATGGTATGTTTGTTTTATACCTTAATTTTTTTCTATGTTTTAATTGTTCTAGTTTAATATCTTTTTAGGGGTGGGAGGGTCTGGGTGTTGATGTACCTTGTGTGTTTTTAATGTGTTTTTAATGTTGTGTTTTTAATGTTGTAAGCCGCCCTGATTGTGCTGCAGAGGGGTTGGATAGAAATAATTTTTAATAATAATAATAATAATGATGATGATATATGGCCTATTTGTTCTAATCTTCTGCTAAATGAACTTGGGATATTATAAAATATTATGTTTCTGTGTCAAAGACTCCAGGGCTTTGACTGTAAGGACTTAGCAGAAATTTTACAATTTCCACATAATTACTTTCAGGGTATCTCATTTATTTGACTGAAAATCCTTTTTCATGAATTCCTTAGTGCCATATTTAGCATATTCTCCTGTGAAGTTTGTTATTATTCACTGTTTTCTGTAAAATACTTCAATTATGTCCTTAAAACATTGTAACCCCCTGTTCTGCCTACAGGAGGAAAATTATGCAAGCCTTTCTTCCTTTCTACCAGGCACACCAAAAGGCTGGGGATAGTGACTAGCAGATTTGATTTCCCATTACATATGGAAAATAAAAGAGAGGGATCTGAAGAAAAGGGGGAAAGCTGTTTTCAAATGTAGGAGTGCCTGACAACTCCAAGCCAGATTCTCTATTAATCCCCATGCTAATTACAGCTCCTACCACAGCACCAAGAGCAGAAAGAAAAGGTCTCATCTTCTGTTCTGAGTCTTATGTTGATGCTATAATTATAGAAAAATTGAAACACACTTGGCTAGGAAGGACCCAAATTTTCACATTAGATAATCCACAATCACAAAACCCCAATGTACATCTTATTCACTACAAAAAGACTCAAAGGTCAAGAAGATGCAACCTAGAAATCCATAATCAAGATCTTATCACAGGCAGGGAGGTCACAAGCCGTGCCATCCCGTCCCCTGGTGTCACCCGGTGCGGGTGGCATGGTGACCAAGGTGTGTGGCCAAAAGACTGCACTCACCCCTTCTCCTTTGCTGTGGTGGCAGTGGCCTCCTAACAAGAAGATCTCCGCCATGAAGAAGCGTGGCTGCATGCACTTGGCCTTTCTCTTTCTCACAGTAGTGGACTCCTGAGAAGAACCACAGTAGTGGACTCCTCATGAGAAGAACCACAGGGAAGCAGAGCCGGGTGTCTCTCCTCATGGTGGCAGTGGCTTCCTTGTGAGGAGACTACCACTACTGCGGCGAAGTGGTGCTCACTCAGCTTTCTTCCTCCTTGTGGCAGCTTCCTCGTGAGGAGAGAGCCACTGTAGAAGGGAAGTGAGGCCAGGAGGGCTTGGGCTTATTCCCCTTGTGGCAGCAGCAGCTTCCTAGTGAGGAGACCGCCACTGCCATGAGGAAGCGGGGCCGGACACACTGCTCCCTCCCAAATGGGAAGAAGACTCTATTGGGTGTCACCCCTCTTCTGGGCTGTTACCTGGTGCAAGCTCCCTAATGATGGCACTGGTCATGAGACATTACTGTAGAAAATATGCAATTTTTTTTGAAAATATGCAAATTTTAGTAACATATTTGCCTGTCTTTCTCCGACAAATAGCATGCTTCTTGACTTTTATTTTACCCCCGCCTAATTTCCTGTAGCAGATCATGCCCTTACGTGAAGTTAGCAGGCATGTTGCTACAACAGAAATGGGCAATGTGGAAGGCTAGGGGGCCACTTTAGCATTCCAGGAGATCTTAGAGGGCTGCACTCCACTCCATACACTTGTGCAAAATAAATAAATAAATTTTATCTCCCCCCCCACCCCACCCAACACTTTAGAAGGCATGGGAACATTCTCACCATGTTTTGTGGCCTTCTGGACCCCTATAGGCCATTTTGGGGCTTTCAAAACCTGTTTTGACTTCTGGGGGTACAGGGGGCCTCCAGACATAATGGAATGTTCTCTAGATCTCCTAAAAAGTATTCTGGGGCATTATGGAGCTAAGAAGAATTGTGGGCTTTTTTTTTTTAAACCTCTGGGGGCCCTAGGGACCATGGGCCACACTTTGCTTATCAGTGCTCTATAAAAAAAAGTTGTCAAAGACTTTCCTGACCCAAACATTGCCTATCATCTGAAGCATATAAGGATTCTACCTCACACAGATTTTAACTGTGTAACTTCATGGTGATTCAGTAAATGTTACCAGTTATCAGGCTATTTTAAGATGAGTTTTGGTCTAGTGGTAAAACTGGACAAATTCAACAACAATTTATTTTGCTAACTCTTTTGTTTTTATTTCATACCAGCCATATGGGCTGCCAATTTGATGAAACATGGCAGTAGGATGCAGGGTTTTCAATCCATTCCTTCCATCCCATTGATTAGCAATCTAAATTATTCTCCTGAGCAGCTATTACTCCCACAGGGGTAGGGGTGGGGGGGCAGCACCCCTGTGGAAATATTATCAGCATTTGGAGATTGGGAATTGGGGGACTGGGAAACAAATGTGAGGAAAATGTTAAATCCGCTCCCTTAATGACACTTCTCAATAAAAGTAGCAAGCTATCCATAGCTGTTCTAAAATAAAAATCTCCCCATTCCAGCTGAAATTATGAGAGCTATTCCTGTATCAATTTGATTCTCAGAGTAACAAGTTCATTACATGAGAATATACACTGTATACTGATTTTTGATAAGTATATACACAAGTGCTCCGTCTGCCTCATTTAAATGTCAGATCATGAAAATTGCCTAAAAGTATTGCAAATCTTTTGTGTCTACATAGAAATGCCTAAAGCAGATATTATGGCATCTAAAAAACAACAACAAATGGTATGTAAATATGTACAGAATTTCATTTTTGTCTCACAAAAGATAAAATAAATTGTGACTTTTTATTGTCTATTTTAAAACTGATAATTCCTTATACTAAGCAGGAAGACTTTATATACAGCATGATGGAAAGACAGGTAAAAATACAACTCTTTTTACATGAACTATACTGTATATTCAACACTTGGGAACTTACTATCTCTGCAAAACAGAGGAGAGGCAAAAGGTAACTTCAGAAGTCAATAAATCATTCTTTAAATGACAAACATAAAATCAGATGTGCTGTCTTTATGTAGATTAACTATACGTCTTTACAACTTCTCTTTTAATGTTGACAGTCATAAACCTTTTAGTGAAATCTCAGGTTACTAGCTTATCTTTTAAAACTGTTGCCTGTTAACAAGCTAAAACTCTGACAAAAAGTGCAGCTCTCATATACCACCAGACATAATTAATCTTAGCATTCTCATTGAAGTGGCATGATGCCAGTCAAAATGACCTCTCATATTTGCCAATTCTAGTTATTTTTTTTTACAACAAAAATAAATATATTTAAACCCTTTTGTCCCTGATTATGGTGTGAAAAGGATCTACATTATACTTGTTAAAATGAAAAGTAAATTGTTCTAATGAAGTACAATTAACGGCCTGGAAGATTTCAAGGTTATTAAGTTGGTAGCAACTTCATTTCATTTATATACCGCTTCATATCATATTAGGTAAGGACCTAATCACTCTCTTGGATGAGAGTCATATATAAGAACAGAATGTTCATATACATTTTACAAACAGGAATGAAGGGTTGGATGGAGAAGATGATCCTTAACTTTTTTCAAATTTCAAAAACTGTCTAACAAAACTTTTCTCATTGAAAAAGGTCCCATTTCAAAACCACTGAGTAGTTTTATGGAGGAAGTCTGCTTTAGCTCTTGTACATTGATACTAGATTTTTTCCTAAATTAATTGGTTCTGAAAAGTCAGTCCTGTCAGTTTTTAGCAAGAGGCAAGCCTTACTCTTAAGCAGTTAATATTGTTAGTACATTATTAAGATGACATTGATTGTCTTGTGAGTGGCTTATCAATTTTACCACAGAAATGCAGTGTCTTGCTAGAACTTTTAGACATGAGTGCTGATATCTGATGCACATCTCATCTCTGATACTCCATCAGAAGAACCAGGGGTGCCTCCACACTGCAGAATTAAATCAGGTTGACATCACTTTTAACTGTTCTGGTTCTATACTGTGGAATCCTGGGTTTTTTAGTTTGGTGAGGCACCAAAACTGACCAGACTAAATACCTCATCAAACTACAAATCCCAGAATTCTACAAGATGGAGCCATGTCAGTTAAAGTGGTGTCAAACTGCTTTATTTATGCAGTATAGATACACATCAGGTTGCAAGAATGATTCTACTACATCAAGCCTACTGACTCCTCTTGACCTGGAAGGGTTATAAAATTTTTCAGGTCAGTCTGGTTCTCTCCTGGTTAATTCAATATCAATTGTGTCTATCTGTCAGCACAACTTATCTCCAAGTTGTTCAGCCTTCATCTATCTAAACCCTAACAAATGTTAAAAGATGTTGATTTATCTTTCAGTCAAATAAAACCCTCACTTGCATGGCTTTTTTAAAAAATATATTGGGTGAGCAAATGCATATTTCACTTCTGACTGGTTCTTTTAACATATTTCTGTAATATATTTTGACACATTAAAATCTATCTAAATTAGAATGAAAACAGTATTGAAATAAATAGAAAAGAAAAATTCAAAAAGGAATCAATTTTTCATTTTTAAAGAGTAACATTATAATCCTAAGGGCAATTAATAATGAGCTAGAGGATGGCAATCAGTTGTATATTTTACTCATATGCAACTATCCTATGAGGCAAGTCATTTTAATGGGTATAGCATGTGTTATCCTATGAAAGCATTCCTCACAACTTTGTAACCTAAAAATTGGTACCCTTAAACAATTTGGATTTGGACATTACTCAAAACATTAATTTCCACTTCTAATTATACCTTCATCCGTTTCCATTTCTGATGAAAGAAAACAAGATTGTTTTGTACAGCCTGCCTGACCCATTCATGAGCCATCCATGGATTTGAGCATCTGCAGACTGGTTCTAATGGTGGCATGTGCACGCAGCCATGCTTGCAGGCCACCATGACAAACCACTGGTCCTGTGGGTTTTAGCATCCCGGGGGGGGGGGGGTGTCCAGAAAAGAAACCCCATGAATACCAAGGGCCAACTGTATGTTTAGTTTTTCAAGAAGGCATCTGCGGCACCCAGCCATGCAGAAAAAAAGCTATGATTCCTAAGACAGTAAAACCCAAAAAACCTCCTTTATGAATAAGGATTGACAAGCACTGTCATTCGTGTTTTATTATGAGCTACTAGCAAAAAGAAACTTAATTTCCTTCACTCATATATTATAGCACACTACACTAATTACCAAGTTATTTTACTTCTAAAGAGATAAAAAAGGCATTTCAAAGGACCTAATTTTTTTCTAGTAGCTACTAGCAGAATGTTTCTGAGACACTGGGAATGCTGTCACCATCCTAAAATACAAGATGCAATCAAGTACATGCTAGTGATAGTTCTTTTAGATTATGCTGAAATTGCATCTCACTCTTTCAGATTCATTTGTTGTATGGTTTACAATTGAAGCAAAAACTTAAATGTGGGATACTATGGCTGAAATCCCAAAAAACTCATTGCATTTTGTAAAACAGCAACAACACAACTTTATCAGAATCAGTTTAAAATGCATGTATATTACTTAATTCAACATCACAGTAGCTCAAAGTGTAACTCCCATGAGCTGTAGACACACAGTAAATGAAGTACAGGTTGAGTGTTCCTTTTCCTAAATGCTTGAGACCAGAAGGGTTTTGGGTTTCAGATTTTGCAATATACGTGTGTGTGTGTGTGTGTACAGAGAGCGAGAGAACTTGGAGAGAGGACCCAAGTTTAACACAAAATTTATTTATGTTTCATATACGCTTTATACACATAGCAAGAATATTTTGTACGTAATATTTTTAATAATTTTGTGCATGAGACAAAGTTTGTGTGCACTGAACCACTAGAAAACAAAGGTATCAATGTCTCAGCCACCCACGTGGACAATTTTTGAGTATTTCGGATTTCAGAATTCCAGATAAGGGATACTCAGCCTGTACTGTATATGAAAATTGGAATCCAACAATATCTGGAGGCCAATACGTGCTACAAACATTCACTGGAAGGTGTGTTTGAAGTTTCATGAACCAATACTATTAAAGTCTTCTGCTGTTTAATCTGTGTGCTAAACATAGCAAGTATGATGACTTTCACACAAGCCAGTCATCACACAGTACAGAAGTTACCACATACCAAAGTTAAATATGCTTATTTAATAAACCTACAGACTAATCAGAAGTTTCCTACAATTCAAATATATAGCCATTTGTAGTCTGTAGAATCAGTACATAGAGAGATCTTGTAGCACCTTTCAGACTAAGGGCCTTTGCAGACTGCTAGAAATAGTGCAAATTGAGTCCACTTTAACTGTCCTGGCTCAGTGCTAGGGAATCATGGGAATTGTATTTTTTTCTGAGACATTGAGCCTTCTCTGTCACTCTGGTGCCACAATAAACTACAGTTCCCATGATTCCCTAGCACTGAGTCAGGGCAGTTAAAGTGGACTCAATTGGCACTATTTCTGGCAGTTTGCGAAGGCCCTAACTGAAAGAAAGAAATTGGCAGCATGAGCTTTCATAGACTTCAGTCTATTTCCTCAAATGCATCTAAGGAAGTAGACTGAAGTCTATGAAAGCTCATGTTGCCAATTTCTTTCTTTCAGTTAGTCTCAAAGGTGCTACAAGATCTCTCTACATACAGAAGTTTTCTATTCTAACATTAAGAGTATGTTGAAACTTGACATGCAATTATACAAAATCAAGAAGAGCCACCTTCAGTTACAAATTGCATTACATTGAGTGTATCAGAAAAAAAATTAGAAATTAATCCCAGAGGAGTCAAAACTTAAAGCAAATCCAAACAAACTTAGAAATCTGTAAATTTCTGATATCAAATCAATGTGATTGTGGCAACATGCAAGCTCTTCCAAGAAGTATATTACTCAAAACTCCTCTGACAGTTGTGAATGCAGTCTATTGATGTTATAACTGACCAACTCTTTTAAGTAATGCGTCATTATATTCTTCTTTTCCTACCAGCTGATAAGTAACTGAACAACTGAGCAATGCTTATTTGGTATATTTCTGAGATACCCAATTTCCAGAACTAAATTAAAAAGGAATGACAAGACACATGTTCAATCAAGTAATACATTCCAGGGGGAACACTCAATTCAGTACTTGTGGTTGGCTTCACCAACTCCTCCCATTTCCCTATGCCTTGAGGCAAAAGTAATGAATGAACTAATCTGTAACATATCCATTAAAAACTGTTTAAAACAGTGTAGAGCAAACTTGTAGCCTTTCAGAAATTGCTGAACTCCTCTCCCATCAGCCTATGTGGAACAGCCGATGGAAAAGACTGCTGGGAATTGCAGTCCAACAA
This sequence comes from Phrynosoma blainvillii, assembly GCA_026167975.1. Classification (NCBI taxonomy): domain Eukaryota; kingdom Metazoa; phylum Chordata; class Lepidosauria; order Squamata; family Phrynosomatidae; genus Phrynosoma; species Phrynosoma blainvillii. The sequence goes on along the minus strand of JANUYF010000004.1, from coordinate 95,945,691 downwards.
CATCTGAAGGGCACCTCAGTTTTAAAAAACCTGCCACAAAGCTGCAACTTTCAAATAGCAAATCAATACAGCAAGTACATTTAGCATATTTACTGCACAATGAAGGGAATGTTGAATGGTTCACATGAAATGCTTTGGTTTAAGAATTCTTCCTGAAATATAATGTTGAGCAAATTCATAAAATTGTATATTAATGCCACAAAATATACAACTGCTCTTTTGTCACAGGGCATATTTAAAACCAAACAGGTAGTTAATATCCAGAATAAAGGATACAGGGAAAACCAATTAAAAAGTTAATAATTAAAATATAATTTAAAAATACCCACCTTTTCCACTATGATGAGGTCTCCAACTTGAATGTCTGAGCTTTTAACTTGCACTTTACCTTTAAAGAAAAAAAGAAATTAAATCAACATAAGCAACTATCAAGAAATTACAGAAGTTCTAACAATGTTTTGCCCCACATTTTTGGTTGAAATGTTTATTATGGAAATATGTTTTCGAAATGTATTTTCATACGAGTGAATAACTATAGGCTTTGGCAATTTAATCATTTTGTAACCTTAATTATCACAACTTGACAAGAAATAAACTAAGAGGTTATGTCTTTGCCAAGAAAACTGAATAAGCCACTAACAAATCTAAATTAGAATTCTAGATATCCACCCAGGATCTCCACATACTGTGCCCATTCCATATTCTTGTTAAGTTTGACTATTGCTTCTTCAGGTGAGGGCACAGAGGTGCACACACATTCACTGACTCTTGTGTTCCAATTCATATTCTACAATTGATTGTTAGTCCATTCCAGTTAAGATGTGTGTAACACCGATGTCTCATTCAAAATATATGGACAAGTTCACACATAATAGTTGCCAGAAATTAATGTGTTGGTTGATGTCATTTCCTTATTTTCTTAATAGCAGTACAGAACAAAGTGCAAGTTCAAGAGTTCCTTCAATTGTAACTCAAAGCTGGGAGCAGGGAGCTGAGGTCTACTTGGGGAGGAACTTACTATAGTCAATGAAAACTAGACTGGTGGTGACTTCCCAGAGGACCTTTTCAGCTGCCGCTCCTAAAATTTGGAATGACCTGCCGGAGGAGACTTGCCAGATTACATCCCTTGACATTTTTATAAAAGTGATAAAAGCGATTCTCTTCCTGCAGGCCTTCCCAGACTGATCTCTGTCCTGATCTGAACAAACTGCCCATTTGATCTAGCTCCCCTAGACATTGGCACTGTTATTGAAAGGAGGGTGGGTCGAAGGGGTGGGGGGGTTCAGGGATTATTTTCTTATTATTATTTCTGTAATTGTTTTAATCTTTGCTGTTACCCACCTCGATCCTCAACAGGGAGAGGCGGGATACAAATTATTATTATTATTATTATCATCATCATCATCATCATCATTACAGCACACCTAAAGCCCCTGCAACTCCTTTGTGCATGCCCTGCACATTCAATCACCACCTGTGGAGGTCTCCTAGAACATGCACAAATGTTTCTAAAAATTCCAGAAACTGCAAAAGAAGTTGACTTCCAGTTGAAGTTGACTTCCAGTTGACTTCCAGAAACTGCAAAAGAAGTTGACTTTCTAGCACACTTTTAACACTGTGCAACCTGCCAGGTGGTACTTGTAACAGGGGGGTGGGGATTAGAGTTACTTCAACAGTGATTTCTGAGATGTTCATAAAGCATTTATTGTTGTCAATTTATACTTACTCAAAATATTATACAGTGGCCCCTTGGTGTCCACTGGGGTTTGGTTTTAGGACCCCCCGTGGGTACCAAAATCCATGGATGCTCAAGGTCTATTAAATAAACTGGCATAGTAAAATGGTATCCCATATATAAAATGGCAAAATAAAGGGTTGCTTTTTGGAATTAATATATTTTAAAAATATTTTCAAGCCATGGATGCTTGAATCCATGGATGAAAAGTAAGTGGATATGGAGGGCTGACTGTATTCTCATAGTAATTGGATGAAAATACCATATTTTCCAGCATATAAGATGACTGGGCGTATAAGACGATAAAGTTTGGGATATACTCACTGTGTAAGACTACCCCTCTTATATGCCGGAAAATATGGTCTATTAATTTAATAAGCCCCATCGGCTCCAAGATCCTCAGCCAAGATGCTCAACTTGAGACTGTCCTACAATGGCCACATCATAAAAAGGCAAAAAACAATAATGCTAGGAAAGGTAGAAGAAGGAGATAGAAAGAGAGGAAGACCACATGCCAGCCATCCTCTTTTTCCAGGAAGTGTCCTCCATTTCAACCTTCTGTCCAAGAGGAATGCTGAAATGTCCTCCATTTTGAGCATGGCTATGAAGGATGAACTGATATTTGTAGGAGTGCTTTTAGCTTTTATTTGATAATATCCTACGTTTTTCTTGGATGTCCCATATTTTGCAGTGCCTTGTCCTCCTTTACGGTGAGGACATCTGATCACTCTGAATTAAGGAGGGCCACAAGTATGAATTTGCAGGACCTGAGCAAAGGAGGACAGGAGGGCTTGGAAATGCCTCAGCAACAAAGTTGTCATTATTATATAACTTCCAAGTCGCCCTCTCAAAGGCAATCGGCTTCTCGAGACTAATCTTGGGCTCCGCTCTGGTGAGACAACAAACTACACTTCCCAGAATTCCATAGCATGTATCCATGGCAGTTAAAAGTGGTGTCAAACCGGATTATTTCTACAGTGTAGATGCGGCCTTGGGCAGAAAGGGTGGGAATGAGGGAAGCCCCGACCTCGCCAGACACACCTTTCTCCTGTCACTGGAAAAGCGCCTCTAAAAGTTTGCACCCACCCCTAGTAAGCGTTCGCGGCTGCAAAGCAACAGAGCATGCACGGAAGCCCTCCTCTGCCCTGGTTGCAAAAAAAGGGGGGCGGAGGAAAAAGCCAAAGTGGCCTTCATTGATGCCGTGCACCTGCCCGCCTCCCTGGGCTCCTAGAGCTTTGCAAAGGGAAGCTGAAGACATGCAAGCAAGGCCCGTCTCCTAGCAGAGATGGCAGTAAAGCAGCAGGAAGGGAAGGCAAGGGAAATGGAAGCAAGACAAGGCAAGGCAAGGCAAGGTAGTGTGTGCAGCCGAGGCGGTTGCTCGGTCTGGGGAGATTCGAATCCCAGGGCAACGTTCCACATTCCATTCCATTTTCCCCACGTTCAGCAGCCGTGCTGAGGGGAATCAGCTGCCTTCCCTCAGCCCAGCAACAGCCCAACAACAACAACAACACACACAAGCTGCACGCCCCTTGTTTTCACGACAGCCATACGCTCACCTTCCTCGAACACATGCACTTGCTCCTCAGGGGCTTTGCAACTTGGGGTGGCTTTTGGCACTACTTCCCCCCCCCATCAGATATACATACATACACACACAAGCACATACATATATATGAATGAACTTGGTGCATAGACATTTAGAGGGGTGCAGGGAAAAGATACTCTCTCTATATATTTGGGGAATGATGAGGGAGACAAAATGGCAGCCAGGCTGAGGGGGGTGGGTCTTCTCTTCATGGCATATAAGACAACTCCCGACTTTTGAGAAGATTTTTTGTGGTTTAAAAGTGGTCTTATACACCGGAAAATACAGTAACCTAAAATCATACTACGGTGGAAAATAACTAACACAGTGAACCGCTCCTTCCCTTTACCCAGGACAATATCCAATACTTCATATCTAGAACCTTTCCTTCCTAGTATTATCCAGGTTGGATAAAAAACAATGATTTAAAAATCAATGATTTAAACTCACTTTTTTAAAATTGGATTTTATCATTGAAATTATTATTATTATTATTTTAAAATTGAAATTGGATTTTTAAATTAAATACTTTTTGAGGAAAAATGTATCTAAAGATAGTTTTCTATTTAAGATACATTATGGGCAAAGGTTATATTCATCATGAAATTGGGATTAGTTTTTAATTAAGTAGCATGAGAATGTATATTCCGACAATGTTTAATTTTTTTTGGTAAATGAATTCCATTAATCCCTTCACAATGTTATTCTCTTCCAGATATATCTGTAAGATTATTGGGCAATTTTTCTGTCTAGAGGATATTACAACAGATGCTTGATTTTACAGCTCTCAAAACTGAATTTGTGTCTGCAGAGATCACAATCCCATTGTTCTTTTGCAGATCTATGTACACAGAAAATATGTATTGCTTATAGCAAGGAAGACTACCCTTTGGGGGGGATCACATGATTAAATCGAGTCTTTCTGAGTAGTGATTTAAATCAAATTCAGCCTGGTATCATGATTTCATATGTTGACTTTTTGATGTTCTACCTGTTTTTCTTTGCATGATTTTTCTCTGAAATAAATTTGACTGCTTTGGATATTTCTGAAGTTTGACTGTCAGGCTGTTGTCATGGAATAGTGATCCACTTAGTACTTATTCCTTAAGATCCACTAAATCTTTTGACCCAAAATGAAAGCATCATGTAGTTAGCATGTGCATTCTTAGCCCAGCCACCAGTATTTCTACTTAATTAGGGGGGATCCATTTTCAATTCCTGAAGCATAGTTTAATGCAGGATAATAGCAGTTCAACACTCATGATGTCTCTTCTTTGGATTTAGGGCTCTTGAAACCCACTGAACTTCTGATTTTTTGTTTGTTTTTAAATATATTTTATTATTTAATTACATTCATACATCATCATAACATACTATCATCCACATATATATTTATATTTACATCTTCAATAGTGAGCTCTGCATTATAAATTAAGCATATAGTTTAACATATTCTTCCTTCTCCTAACATTCTAACTGTCCATACATTTTTATCTCCATAAAAAAACTATTGTTAGTAAGACTGACCATCTCAAACCAATGTTTTTTTCTCAAAGTTCATATTTCATTATAATTAGTTACATGTTTCTGAGTTTCTCCTGGTAATTATTTAATATAATATCTAAGAGTCTTATCATTAATTTCCCTGTATCGACCGTCTATCTTTACAGTATGGTATCAACCTTTGCCAGTCTTCTTCCCACCTCTCATTATATCTATTATTCAAGAACATCGTCAATTTATCAAGGCTCATCATCTCTATACATTTCTCTAACCAATCATCTACTGTCGGTATGCTTTCTTCTTTCCATTTCTTTGTGTATATTATTCTAGCTGTTGTTGTTAAATAAAGAATAAATTTCAAGTGCTTCCTATCATTTTCTCCATCAATTATATTTGATAAAAAAATTCTGGAGCCATTTATACTGAAATTTGTAATATTATTTGTAAGACTTCATGTTAAAAAAAAAATGAACTTCTGATTTTTTGGATAAAGTCTTCCATGCCCAGAAATTCTAATTCTCTATAATAGCAAGGAAGCTGTCATTACCAGAGACTTCTTTTTATAATAAAGCTGTGTTATGTGATTTAAGTCTCAGCAACCTACTCTTCTTAATTACACAGTATGAGGGCTACATCAAACTTTGGCCCTAACTAATGCAGAGCCAATGAAATTATTATGTTTAAGATGTCCCATTCATTTCAAGGGATGTAAATCAAGGTGTTATATAAATTAAACAAATAAAACCATGGGGTTGGGGACAAAAATGGCATGGCAATGTGTAGTTATTGCAAAATAAGGCAAAACTCAATGTTAAGCATAATTAGAAAGCAAACTAGAGGGGGAAACCTCCTACTATCATGCAAATGCATGGTGCTATCTCATCTGGAATGCAATGTACAATTCTGATCACCACACTTAAAAATATAATGCTAGAGCTAGAGAAGGTGCAAAGAAAGGCAAAGAAAATAATTCCATTTGAGGCTGTTCAGCTAAAAAAAAAGGCGAGTTAGGGGAGACAGAGAGGGTTATAAAATGATGCATGGTGTAAAAAAATAAATAGGGAGAACCTATTCTCCTTCTCTCATAACAGTAGAACTAGGGATCATCCACTGAAGCTGAATGGCCTGAGATTCAGGAGAGATAAAAGGAAGTGCTTCACATCATGCATAATTAAACTGAGAAACTTGCTGCCCCACAATGTAGCAACAGCTGCCAACTTGGATGGCTTTGAAGGGGACTAGATAAATTCATGGAGGATGATATGGCCAATAGTGAGGATGGCTACATATCACCTCTGGTACAAGAGGTAATATCCCTCTTCAGTTGCTAGGAAGCACAAGATGGAGGATGCAGTTATACTCATGTCCTACTGGTGGACGTCCTGTTGCCAAAAGACTGGTCATGTTCTTTTGACAAAATTTGATCCATGCCCACTCACTTGCAAGTGAGATTGGTAGAATATAACTTAGCAACAAAACTATACCGTCAGACCTTTTGCCATTTGAGACAATCAGAGATAGCTAGGTAACAATTCAGAATACATACAAGAATATAATATTAAACTTGGTAAAGAAAATTTGAAAAGAACATAAAATGGTATTCACTGCATAAATTATTTTTCCAAACTATTTTTTCTTCGGAACACATCTCACTAGCTTAAAAACACTCTTTACCATCTGTGTAATTGCCAATAAAAAAGTCCAAAGCTGTCAGAAGTGGCTGCATATCCAAGCTTTATAGTCTACCAAGGCACAATCCTTTGCCTAAAGCTGTGTGTGGAACTAGAACACAATTAAGTGTCTATCATAATTCATTACACTTGAATAGCTCAAGAAGATTGAAATGATTTTAAAATAAACAAAAGCCATGTATATGAATGCATTAAAACAGGAGGTCTCCACAAACAAGGTATGCAAAACCATGAGAACAGTGTAGCAGAAAAATATTTTACCTACTTTTTGTCCCTCTCCTTCAAGACATTGTATCATTTAGAAGATGGAATATAAATACTGCAAATACATACTTAGCATGTAAAATTTTCACTGCAGAAGTTTTATTTTGGGATGTGTATCATGCCTTCTGATTTTTCAACCAAGTGCTCAAGGTAGCTAATGTAGAAAGTTTAAACCATTTTAGGGATTATGGCTGGGCAACAGAAAAATAGAGAAAGCATAGATGCTATGTTTACTAAGGCGCTAAGCTGGCATTAGAAGAAAAATTAAGTTGTCCTCAGCCAAAAAACCTCTGTAGTTATAACACTTGTTCAATTTTACCCCTGCAAAAGTATATACATGCAGACATCACACCCCACTCAATGTAGTATATGAATAAAAATATTTGTTTGTTTAGTGTGCATATTTTTAGTTGCACATTCATGTAACATTGTACGAGGAAATAACATTGTTTAAATTGTGTTGTGTTTGGGAGGAAAGGTGGAGGGATCAGGGTCTCCAAGTCTCACTTTCCCTGGCGTCCCGCCCTACAGATTGAGAACCACTGATCCAGTCTGTTACTACTACTACTACATCTAAACAAAGAACATGAGCTAGGACTGGGAAAGACTGATTATCAATTTAACCAGCAAGAAACATGTTCAGTTTAGAAGTACAACTTCTGGCAAAGTCTGAATTGGTAAGTGGGTGGGGAGAGAGAAGATTTCTGTGTGAGGTAACTCAGCAAATGACTGACCAGGAACCGAGAAGAGCACTCTCTTGCTCCCTCCAAGAATGGTGTATGTACAGGACTATTCGACAATGCCTCTTAACAAAAGTATGATCTTAGAACAGTGGTAGGCAACCTTTCCCCTTTAAAGGCCAAGGGACTTCAGCTCCCAAAATCCCAGGAGCTATTGGCCAACATGGGACTATTGGCCAACATGGCTGAGGCTTCTGGGAGCTGAAGTTCCTTGGCCCTTAAAGGGGAAAGGTTGCCTACCCCTGTCTTAGAATGTTTCATTGAAATAGGCCTCAAACAGACAGCCTAAATGGGACGCCATCAGGCCACACTGGGGGCGTAGCATTCAGATGACACATGCCCCGAATGCAGCCAGAAGCCACCCAGAGAACCGGCCCAAAAAGGAACAGTAAAATACTGCTCCTTTTTGACGCCTGGTTCAGGACCACAGCAGTGGCCTGCATCGAGGCCAGGCACATGCAGCTGCCGCAGTCTTAGGGCGAACAACAGTGGCGCAGTTCCTATGCGGACCTTTGGCACAATCTGCTTTGCCTCACAATTAGATGTTAGCTTTTGTCTTTACAATTTCAAATGCACCCAATCTTCCAAGCTTTTCCACTTGTTTGCAGCAACAACCATTTCATTTCTTCCCAAAGTTATCTACTGACATTTTCACCCCAAATTAATATTTGCTATGCACAATTACACATGCTTTTCAACATCTAGATGAAGTGCTGCTGGTCAGTAGGGGTCACAGCCTGCTCTGGATGGAGTCACTCTCCCAGCAAAAGATCAGGTTTATAGCTTAGGGGTGTTTGGACACAGCACTGCTCGTGGAAAGCCAGGATCAGGAGCACCTCTGCCCAGCTTTGGCTGTTGTACCAGGTGTACCCTTTCATGGAGAAGGCATAACTGGCTACAGTGGTTTATGTTTTAGTTGCCTCTCAATTAGACTACTTTAATGTGGTCTCTGTGGGACTGCTCTTGAAAAGTGTTTGGAAACTGTAGCTAGTGAAAAATGCAGCAGCCAAACTGATCTCAGGTGTGCATTTTAGAGCCCATATAACACTGGCCCTGCAGGAACTACACTGGCTTCCATTTACTTCTGAGCTCAATTCAAGGTGCTGGTGTTGACCTACAAAGCCCTAAATGACTCAGGGCCAAGATATCTAAAAGACTACCTCCTCCCATTTGAGTCTGCCCTGTCATAAATTTGAGATCTTCAGAGGAGGTCTTGTTGTGTGTCCCAACACTTTGTGAAGTTACATTGCTGGGTACATATAACAGGACTTTCTCTGTAACAGTACCTTTACTGTGGAACTCCCTACCCAAGTAAATTAGGCTGGCCTCACATCTTTTAGGCTTCTGGTGGGCAGCTGAAACAGTGCTATTACACATGGCATTCAATGGTTGAAATTTCTGTTTTAACTGCTTCAAAACTGGATTCCAGGACTATTTTTAGACTGCTTTTACAAGTTTTTAAAGAGTATTTTAATATGTTTTTAAATGTTTTATCTTTGCATTATTTTAATTGATTTGTATTTGGTCATCATCTTGGGAGTTCTTGTGGACTGGGAGGTGAGACAGAAAAACTTTAAATAAATAATTACATACACTAGGTGGAAGAGAAATTGTATAGGGAATGAAAATAATTTAATACAAATGGCCAGCATTAAAATTTGGATTCTTATTTTAATAGGTATTTCCATCCATACTCTGTCCAGTGCTGGCTGAGTTACTTTGTTAAGGAGTGCACATTTCTTGTTCTAATTGACAGTGCTCCACCATTTTCAAAGGGATACAAAAATCGTGTCAGGAAAACCTATTTTATGAGAGACAACAAGATTAAGAAAATGGGTCCTTGCTCCCAGGACCCACCTTTGGTTTTGAGTTATTTCTCTAGAAAGGAGGAGAAAGGTAGTTTGGCAGGGCTGGAAATTCCCAATGTGCAGGGGAAGGAACAACTCTGAATGAGTTGGAAGCTACATTATGACATCCACTAGTCCAAAAGAATTTCTTATCAGTATCTTATCAGTAAGAAGATTTGTTCTTACTGCTGAACTACAACTGCTGCATCTCAGTGTAGCCATAAACAAGAGGCTACAGGAAATATCTAAGGGAAAAGAGATATATACTGGATCTTGGCCAGCATTTATGAACCATAAATACAGAAAGTGCATTGTGAGACAAGTGTCAAAAGAAACAGTTTACAGAAATTAATAAATAGTTTCAGTTAACATTATTATTATTATTATTATTATTATTATTATTATTACATTTGATACTACAGCTGTCATTGTACTATTGGAAATTCACTAGCACACTGAGACTTCCTCTCTTCTCTTCCCACCACACAGCCCTCCATGCTACAAAAAATCTGCTTCAAGGATGCCTGAAGTCTTCTTGAAAAGATTATGAGGATGTAGAGCTAGAGCAAGAGTGTTCCCTCCTAGTTGTACTGACATGATTAGTTCTGTCAGAAGGAGGATACCAGTGGATCGAACATCATACTTTAAAGACAAGACATGATAGTTGTTTTCTCTCAAAGAAATTTTTATGTAGCCAAATCAGATTTTTATCACATGCAGAGGCCATCACATTTTAGAATCAAACCAACCCTATTTATCCTTTCATCAATTGTGCCAGATTTTTAATAAGTAAACAATCTTTGTTTTAAACCATACTTCCCCCGGCCCTGATACTATTCCTAGAATGGAAGACAGTAATCTTTCCATGTTAGATAAAGAGCTTTTGGTTTTCTTAAGGATACATCTGCAGGGATGACATAAAGAAGCAATGTTTTATTTTATTTTGCAGCTTCATTATTTATTAATGTTATTTCATTTTCAGTTTTTAATATCAAATAACTGTATTCCTGATAAATATTTTAAAGCAGGGGCTGGCAACCTTTTTTGCCAGGGAGCCGGGGGGGGGGGGGGGGGAGAATGGCGCAGGGGGGCAGGCAGGTGCATGCGCGCTTGCGCACTTCCCCCCCACACATGCGCATGACGCCACCGCCGTGCTCATGCGTGTGCAACACGGATGCCATTTTGGGGGGGGGGGAACCACGCCTGTGGCGGAGGAATTTGCCTGGTGCAGGCGCGGGGTGGCTTCCCTGGGCCTTGGAAAGGCCCCCCCGTGCCCGCCGCGGGCGAATTCGCCTGGCTCAGGCGCGCGGGGGCCTTCCCTGGGCCTTGGAAAGGCTCCCCCGTGCCCACAGCAGGTGAATTCGCCCAGCGCGGGCTCGGGGGGGCCTTCCCTGGGCCTTGGAAAGGCTCCCCCGCACCCGTGGCGGGCGAATTCGCCCGGCGCGGGCTCAGGGGGGGCTTCCCTGGACCTTGGAAAGGCCCCCCTGTGCCTGCGTCGGGCGAATTCGCCCGGCGCAGCTGCAGTCCGGCCTGCCAAAATGGTGCCCACACTCATGCTCAGGCCACAGGTTGCCGACCTCCGTTTTAAAGTAATTGGTACAGAAAACATCAGAGAAATTTGGCATATGTCTATAGTTCTACTCAAAGACCTTCAGAAAGTTTTTGGGGTTTTTAGTCTGACATTGGTTTGCATACCATTTCTATATATTATACCTAGTGGTTTTATACTTCTGTCCCTCAGTGACATCTACCAGGACTAGGCAACTTGTGACACCCTCTTGCTGAATGCAACCAAACATGAATAGTAATTTTCCAGACATCTTTTTTGCTTCCTGTCTAGAATTGCCTACACAAGATTTTGACAGGCACTGGGCAAGCAATAATATACAAGTAGTGGCATGTGTTTGGGCTTGTTGGATCACAGGTTGTTCAGAGCTTTTCAACAGTTTGAAATTAACCCAGGATAGAAGCTATGAATGTTGTGCATGATTCACAGTATAAAATATATAAATATATATACGTATGTATGCCAACCTCGTACTGTAAGCTTGCCATATAATTGAGAGTTCATTTCCTTGTCTCGCTGGTAACGTCGAAATTCATCAACTGCCTCCCGCAGCACTGTGACAGCCAAAACAAATCCCTGTTTAAAATATAACAGACATTTCCCAAAATGGAAAATATTTCTATTAAAACACACAGAGGACTTAACAGTAGGTGAGAAAAATATGTGCTTGTAATCAATTTTGGGAAGAGTTCCTGTGTGGGGGACGTTATTAGTCTTCCCTAATATCTTGTTTATTGCAGGACAGCTGATCAAAATGTCTGATATTAGCCAATAATTCTGATGAAGACTTCTGAAAGTTACAATAAAGCTATTCCAGAGGATCTCATACAAGAATAAGCAAAGCAGGATAAATCCAGTTTTGTTTCGCAGATCAGGTGCCAGTGCTCCCCACCACACACATACATACTTTTCTGTACCATCCAAAATCAGGCACTAGTGGGGTTCCCATCTCTCCAGAATCAATTTTGGGGACATAGTGGCGGCAGGTTACATCTGTGAGAATTGCTGCTAGGTTCTGTTATTTTGTAAGCAGAATCCTTCCCAGTATTCTGCCATAACAATGATTGCTTCATGAATTACCCTTCTAACACAATTTGATGGTTCAGGTGTAACATACAGGATGACAGAACCTTAAAATTTCACCATGATAACTTATAAGGAAAAGCAAGCTTAACATCAGCACCTACGATATTCAAAAAGATAGATTAAATTATTTTAAATTTATTTTTTAACAAAAAGGTGTGTGCATTTGTGTGTGCCTTTAAGTTGCTTGTCAACTCATGGTGACCCCATGAATTTCATAGGGCTTCCTTAGGCAAGAAATACTCAGAGGTGGTTTAGCCAGTTTTTTCCTCTGAAATATAGCCTACAGTACCTTGTTGTCACTGGTAGTCTCCCATCCAAATACTAAACAGAGCTGACTCTGCTTAGCTTCCAAGATCAGAAGTGATAAAAATTTAGCAGGTTAAATTATGATATGTTGGGAAATTATACTTTATTTTTTACAAAGAAGTGTAATCATTCTGAAATTATTTAGCTGTAGCACTTCTAATGTCATTATTGTTCCTTCTAGATCAAAAATATTTCAGGGGGGAAAACCCAAAATACGTTTTTATATATTTTTTCAAGCATAAATCCACTGATTATCAAAAACACATGTGTTTTAGTCTAAATTAGTTCAAAAATATCATGTTCCAATCTGTTAATTGTGAAATGTGAATTGTTTCAGTGACTCAGGCCCAAAACACATGGACCAAATAAGGCAGCTTCTGGCAACTTTGGGGATGTGGCATTCAAACGTTGCACGCCCCCAAAGTGACCAGAAGCTGCTCCGGCACCACAATCCGGTCCTTTGGATCAGACTAAAAAGGAGTGGATAAAATCCAACTCCTGGCAGCACCAGTTTGGGACTGTGGTGGTGGCCTGCTTTGGGAGCAGGCCATGCAGTCACCATGGTCCCGGCCCGATCACTGCTGAAGCGGCCTCTGGCCATTCCTTCTGGGCCATCTGTTCCGGGCCACAGAGACCATTCCCAGATCCCACTCCTTTCAGGATCCTGTATTTCTTGTTCTCCATTCTCATTCAAGTTCCCCAATAACTATGGTTAGTATTATACTTGTATCAAACTTAATGCTAAGCACATAGAACTGAAAAGATGTTTAAAAACAAATAGGTTTCTAGTTCTAGTTTAAAGAGCTGACTATGTGATTGGCATTCAGCTCAGTATAGACATAAGGAAAGAACACTCTGAGGAGTTTTCCCATTAATCTTTAAAAACCAGGAAGTTTTATGTATGAAGCTTTCCAGCTCATATGGTTTCAAAAGAAAAAGAAAAGAATTGCAGTTTTACAGCAGTTTTACCAGAGGTGCCCAGTAGGTGTAGAGGTAGCCTATTTTCAGAGCCGGTACAAACTGTGAGCAGGAGACAACGAGAAAATAAAGATTCAAGAAAAACTTGAATTGTTCATATAAAACCTGAAAGTGAAAGAAAAAAAAAGAAAGAAAATGCTTTCAAAAGACCTTCAGGATATCCAAATATTTTACGCAGAATCAATTTTAGCCAATGTTTTGTGTAAGAGTTGTTCCTTAGCTTTCCATTTTTGATAAACAGTGTTTCTTCAACATGACTTGAACAAAGTATTCTAACAAAGTAACAGCAGTAATGTGAACATTTGCTCTGGACTTCACCCACAATATAAGAGTAAGAACAATGATTAACATTTACTTAGCACTTCAACAAGTTTAAATGATAGAACATAACATTGTTTTCATACAGGAGGCTTATATAAACTCTGTATTACAAACAGAAAGCTGGGGATAGGAAAATAGCGTATAATTAATATAGTGTTTCCCACCAATGTGGACAATTTTAAAAGTGGATTAGCTGTATGAATAGATTAAAGCCGTGATGGTGTACCTTTGGCACACATGCCAGAGATTGCACCCAGGAGGAGGAGCAGGCACGCATCTGTCCTTCTCCTTCCCGACCCTCCCTGGCCTTCAGCTGCTTCTCCAGAGATAGCTAAAGGCCGGGGTCGGTGCGGGGGGAGGAGGAGGAACAGGCGTGCATTTGTTCCTCCTCCCCGGGAGGGGTGTGTGTGGGAAGAGGAACTGGAGAGGCAGCTGAAAGCCAAGAAGGGTCGGAAAGGAGGAGGAACAAATGCGGCTTGTTCCTCCTCCTTTTGGAGACTTCCTGGCCTTCAGCTGCCTCTCCAGTTCCTCTTTTACCTCCTCTCCCTGGGCCTTCAGCTGTCTCTGGAGAGCCAGCTGAAGGCTCAGGAGGGTGGGGGAAAGAAGTCCTGCCCTGGAAGACCTGCCCCCAAAGGGCAGAAATCCCACCCGTGACACCGGGTCACTTGGCCCCTAAAAGGGTCTCCATCACAGGGTTAAAGCTATCAATGACATCCGTTATGGTGTCTCTATATTACTTCCAGTATCAGAGGCACTATGCCTCGATATGCTAGTTAATATACAACATTAGTTGTTGGGGGCTAGTGCAACTCAGTCCTGCTTCTGAGGTTCACTACAGGAAACTGGTTGGCCACAGTGTGAACACAATGGTGGACTAGCAGGCCTTTAGTTTTAGAGCACCCCAATGTAATCTAATAATGTATATCCATTAACCATAGTAAGAAAGGAAAGGAAAGTGTGTCTTTCATTTCTATCAGAATGATTTCAGTTATAAGAGGGAACAGTGTGCATATAATCAAAGTGATACAAAATAATTCCTCTGGATTTATTGTACTATAAAATCAGCATAATATATCTTGCCACTCTATTCTATAATTATCTCTAGCTACTCTCCTGAGAGGAGTGTGTGGAAATGTTAATACTGTAATTGATTTTATTTTAAATACACTTCCATTTCTATTATCAGAATAAAGAATGTTACTAAATGTCTGCAGGTGGGTGCAACACAAACAAAGTATAATCAAATGTAAGCTCCAGACAAACCAACATATTATGGAAATTTCAATACAAGGAAATTCAAATTGGTTTAGCAGTTACTACTGATTTGCAAGTATATCTAAAATGCTTGCCATGCTGGAGTAACACTGTGTTTATATTTACAATGAAACATGATTATTTTCTTCTAGAATGTTTAAATTCTCATATAAATTAATCTCAGCAGGGTAACAATATTTCCTCTCTCACCACTAATTAATTTAAAATCCCAGTTAGCATCAATTAATAGCTCTGTAATTGGTATTCATACTAAAGCCAAAATAGGATTCCCACTGTGCAATTACAAAACGCTTTCAAACTACTCCATTTCCTAAGGGAAAGTTTAAGAAAAAATATTCCAAGACTAATAATGCATCTGGACTATGCTATACCAACAGGTGTTCGCAAATCATGACTGATCTTTACAGGCATCAGGATTCTGCCTAAACCTCTGAAACACACATTGTGCATTTAACTACAGTAATCAGTAACTAAATGTATATTTAGTGACCTTTAGAAAAAAGCTCAGTGTAAATAGAGAAAATGTTGGTTTCATGCAATGAAGATGAAATTATTTGTCTGCATGAAAACAGTCAACATTAACATTCTCTAAAGCAAATAATCTACAGATTATGAATTTACTTTTTTGTCTTTTTAATAAGGGGGAAGGGTACCAAAAATATCCATGCATGTGCCAGCTAACTGAATAGTACTGGTGAGCAAAGATAGCATGGAGTGGAAAGAAAGAACTAATGCATAACAATTACAAAATTTGCATTCTTAGTGAAATTAAGATTTGACAGAGACAGCATTCCCAACAAGACAATTGATTACTGTGGTAAAAGGCACAGTATATAATGGCCTTTTTATTTCATACTCTTTGAAACAATTCTCCTGCAACAGCTATTTTTCAGTCAAATATTAAAGTAACAAGGCTGGCTATCCAAAACCTCAATGCTAAAGTCATAATAGAATTTACTGAAATTACTAGTCAGGGAACAAAAAATGCAATGTTGTACCTTTTTGTGAAATGTATTGTAACAAATTATTATTCTCAGCAATGAAAAGAATTCTGCATCTTGAAAACCACAGTAAGAGATAAGAAAATCTCAAAAGACTGAACTTTATTTTAAACTGGATTTAGTTCATAAAGGTTTTGTTGCACGTTTTAACCCACCTAACAACCAAAGAACAAACACTTCTTGCATAAAAACAATTATAATGTTAATAGGTTTTCTTTTAATCTGCACCCCTTGTTACACTGGAGAATGAACTTTACAACCATTTATTAAGCATTTAACACTGGGACTCTGTGAGGAACATGAAATGCAAATCAAAAAGTGGGGAGGAGGTACAAAATAGAAGTTTAATGGCGAACATAAAATGGGGGAAATTATCTTTTAAATACATACTTATCTGTCCACTCAAGTCAACAGTACTCAAAAATGTGTTACAGTGGCTTGCAATACAAGGTTTGCAACTTTTTATTGTCAGATTGTGGTTGATGATATTGTGTTTCAAATACATGTTTATAAAGAAGATTGTTATTTAATTCAGGTACATGGGTTTAACTAAAATATTTACACTGTTCTGTAACACAACTTCCTATTCTCTCTTCTTCCTGAAATGTACGTACTTTTCTATTACGGCTGCTATAGTCTGAAGACTTCAGAAGTGACTAACTTTAATTCTACCTTGCTTTTAATTAACAGACTGTTACTTTAACTACAAAGGAAATTTCTCATTGGGAAACTCCTACAAAAGAGGGAAAATGTGAAACTTTAGGAAAGCATGAAAGGATTGTACAGTTAGCACTTCAGTAGATTTGTTTTAAAATACTTCAAGATAGACAATTTACAAAAGACATAAACTAAGCCCACCCTTAAATAATCATTAGTAGCCTTACCCCAGGTATAAATGTAAAGAGATTGTATTTTTGATTTTTTATAGCATTTCTTGGGTATTTTTCTTCACATTTTTCAGGACATCCAAGCCACACTGTGCGTGCTTTGAGTTCTTTCTTTCTCCGGCAAATGTTTATGAGCCAATCACAGCAACTGCAAAGGGAAAAAGTCTTTCTTTAATTTTATAAATGAAGTTTCATGTCATCTTAAAAACTAACAAATGTATTGTGCTGCAAGCTATTATGAACTGCAGTCCAGTTCACTGGACTGCTAAAATGAAACACAGTGGGTCCTCGGTATCCAAGGGGATCCATTCTGGATCCCCTGAGGATGTCAAAATCTACAGATGCTCAAATCCCATTGGCTTCAATGCTGGCACAGCCACACAGCCACAGCACCATTAAAGACAATGGCACTTGCTATTTCCAGCACAGTTGCTCCTTCATCCTCAGCTACCCATTCTGAAGCTACCTGGAGCCCAAGGAAGAGAAAGAGGAGAAAGGAGGGAGTTAAAACCTCCTGCCACTGTCGGTGTCTTGCTATGGGGAGCTGGGCGCCCTCCCCCCTTTCCCACCACCCGGAGCTGGATGGCTGGTCCTGGAGTCCTGCATGGCCGGAGGCCCCTCGTCCTCAGCCAGACCTCTCCTGCTGAGCCCCTTCCTTCCTCCTCCTCTGGCACCTCCCTCCCTTCCCTCACCATCCTGGCTATGGGATATCAGGGCTGCTGCTAGATGGTCGGCCCTTGTGATGGTGGGCAAGACACACCCCTCCCGGCTTCCTCCTCCTTGTCCTCCTCCTCCTCAGCAAGGGCCTCTGAGCGCAGAGAAAGCCAACCGGGTGGACAGCCCCAGCCCCAACAGCCCCAGCCATGAGAGCCTCCACTGGGGGACACGCCAATGCCTCAGCTGCCATCCTCCTCCTCCCCCTCTTCCTCCCACCTCGCACCATGCTATGCCTGCCCTTCCTCTTCCTCCTCTTACCTTGTCTTCCTCTTCCTCTTCCTCCTGCCTCACACTGTGCGCCGCCTTCTTCCTTCTCCTCCACCCCCCCCCATTGGCTTGCCATCTGTGGATGCTCAAATCCGCAGATGGCAAGACCGTGGATAAGAAAGGCCCACTGTAAAAGATTCCTGAAGAAAGTATGGTATTTTGCCTCAAGTTTTAAAATGAGCTCAATTGCCTAGCACAAACACAGACACACATGAACAAGCCATATGTATATATTACTTGCCAGAACAGTGCTAGCTCCCCAAACTGATTAAGTAAATATCATAATTTCCCACTAGGTTAAACAGGGGAAAAGCTGTAAGAGAAGCCATTAGCTATGTAGGAAAAGGCTGCAAGAGATATCGGATGTGCAGCACTATTTTTCTTGGGCATTCCAATGACAACTCATAGTTCTAAAAAGTCCCCAACTTCCCAAGATAGCTTTCTGTAATATAAAGGTGTCAAAAGTAATAGGCTGAAAATGTCTCTCTGTGGATGGATGTATACGTGCATGGGGGGGATCCTATTAGCGCTAATGCTGGGAGAGAAAGAACATTTGTAAGGATTCTGAAATTGCAGGGCAACTCTTGCCTATGTACAGAAGAAAATTATCTTGATTTTTCTTTTTTTAGAAAAAGGAGTCATATTCATTTTTATACATGTATTCCCTTGTATTTTATTTTTGAATTTAAAACTCATCTAAAACTAGTGTTAGACTAGAGGAAAAGCAAGCAATCAAGTTTATACATATACATACATACATACATATCATTTATTTATTGTGTACATTCTGGCTCAACTCTAGAGCTAAACAATTGTGTCCTTTTACTTTTCAAATCAAGAGAAAATAGATGGATAACAATACAGAGAAAGCACATTTTTTATTTGCATTAAACAATTTAAATCTGTCCTTATCAAAAAAGTCAGGGCGGCTTACAAAAATAGATTAACCTTAGATCATACAATTAAAAAAAAAACACCCCAAAACACCTCAGTATTTAAATAACTGAAACAACAACTGGTAATTAGGAAGACATTTGGCAAAGCTTAAGCTGATCATAAAATATAATGAAATGTCTGCCTGAACAAAAGTGCCTCAACACTAATCATACTGATACTTACTTGGCATATTAGAATGTAATGCTGTTGCAGTACTTGAAGAAGAAAAGTGGGTTTAGTTCAAGCAAAGGATGTTGCTCCACCGTTTTCCTAAGCACTAAGAATGGTAGGAGAACACTTATCATTCTCACCAAGTCTCAAAAGAATCTCAAGAACAGCATTATAGTTGCTTCCTGAGGTTTCCTGGGTTCAGTCTTGCATGAAGGGGACATGATATATTAATTTTCCTTCTTTTAAACTGAACTACAAAATGCTAACCGATTAAGCTGGTTCAGTTCAATACTGCAGTCCTTAAATAAAATCTCTGAATACAATAGCAAACTTTCTTTAGATCTGAGGATGGGAGATGCATTATTTCATGTCATTCTTCTGTTTCACTGTTGGATGAAGTAAATGAATTATTCTGAGCTCAAAGTGAAACTGCTAAAAATTTGCAAAAACAGTCTGAGAGTACAATCCCTAAAGGAGGAGTATATGTATTGTCAGTACCAATACCTTTATCAACCCACCCCACCTGACAAAAACATGCAGATGGAAGCTGAGTAGAGTGTATATTGAAAACCAAGCAGATATAACAAAAGAGACTAGGCTGTGCAAAACTTAAGTGCTTCAAATATCAGGTTGTCCCTGTTAAAAGATTTGCACCACAGTTTAGATTCAAAATGAACCCTCACTTCAACTCATCCTCTGAAGCTCCAAATTACTTTCCCACTAACTATAATTGGGAAAGCAACCATAAAATATATAACTCAAAATTCTTTTATGTCAGAACTGGATGAAATGCTTCAGTGTCTGGAAGGCTGGTGGTGGTGAAGGAAAGTGTTTTACCTAATGACCATATATTACGCTTAAGGCAAATAAGTTGAACAGCAGCAACTGTATGTAAGAAAAAGTTAGGACACAAAGGACATGGTTTTTGTTTTAGTGAATGATTGGTCTTGACTGAAATAAGGAAATGTCTACACAACTAAGATACAACCAGCAATCCACAAAATCTTTAAACATTACTTGGCTGTTACCGCTTCTAAAGGATGACACACACATTTTTTGGAGAACAGAGAACTCACTGAAACAGTTTTTGTATGTGTTTCAATATTCTTTCCCAATGCATTAATCAAGAAAGGCCTGGCAAAATCATTCCCTTCTTGCTAGACAAAGCTTTCAGCCCCAAAACTAAACTCCTTTGCCTCCCCACTAGTCCTTGCCTTGTATTTATTTATACCTAGCTTCTCCCCTGAAGATGGGAGTCAAAGCAGCTTGCAAAATTAAAAGGAATAAGTAGAAGCACTAGTAGATAATTTAAAAAAAAAATCCATGGAGAGGGAGAAGATAACAAAATGGTACAGGCCACTAATAAAAGTATTTTCTTTTCTTGCAAAACCCTGATGGAATAAAATAGTTTTAATATACTAATATTCATATTCATAGAATCATAGAGTTGGAAGAGACCATAAGGGACATCCAGTCCAACCCCCTGCCATGCAGGAACTCAAAATCAAAGCATCCCTGACAGATGGCCGTCCAGCCTCTTGTTTAAAGACCTCCAAAGAAGGAGACTCCATCACACTCAGAGGGAGTGTGTTCCACTGTCGAACAGCTCTCACTATCAAGAAGTACCTCCTAATGTTGAATCTCTTTTCCTGTAGCTTGCATCCGTTTGTTCCGAATCCTATTTTCTGGAACAGCAGAAAAACAACCTAGCGCCCTCCTCAATATGACATCCCTTCAAATATTTAAAGAGGGCTATCATATCCCCTCTTAAGCATCTCTTCTCCAGGCTAAACATAACCAATTCCCTAAATCATTCCTCATAGAGCATGGTTTCCTGACCCTTCACCATTTTAGTCGCCCTCCTCTGGACACGTTCGTTTTTCAACATTCTTTTTTAATTGTGGTGCCCAGAATTGAACACAATATTCTAGGTGGGGCCTGACCAATACAGAATACGGTGGTACTATTACTTTCTTTGATCTAGATATTACACAGTGGTACCTCTACTTACGAAATTAATTCGTTCCGACAGCCATTTCGTAAGTAGAAAATTTCGTAAGTAGAAGCAAATTTAACATTGAAATGCCCTAATCCGTTCCAGGCCCCCAGATTTAAGCTACAACTCAATACAAATACAGGGTTATTTCGTTAAGTACCTCTAATACAAACATGCTACATTACCCTTAAGGAACAAAAAACATAAAAGTGAGTTGCAGGACTAATGTAAAGAAAAGCTATCTCTTTCCCTTTTATCCATAGAAGTAACAACCTCTCCATTTCATCATTCACTGCCGACCTCTTCTTTGAAAGAACAGAGATGCCTTTAGAAGGAGTCACAGCTTTTAGGGCTTCCTTGTGCTTCAGAATTGTGCCAATTGTGGATGGGTTACGGCCATATTCTTTTCCGATATCAACCAAGCGCATCCCTCTTTCATACTTTTCTATGATCTCTTGCTTGGTTTCTATGGACAAGAGCACTCTCTTCTTCTTCTCATCACTTTTCTGCATCGCTTTCTTGGGGGCCATAGTGTTGATGGATATCAGAAGCCAAAAATACAATCCTGGAGATCAAAAGCCAAAAATATCACAAGCCAAAAATACAGTCCTGAATATCAGAAGCCACAGAAGCCAAAAATACAGACCTGGAGATCAAAAGGCAAAAATATCAGAAGCCAAAAATAGAGTCCTGGAGATCAAAAGCCACAAATATCACAAGCCAAAAATACAGTCCTGGAGATCAGAAGCCACAAATATCAGAAGACAAAAAGCCACAAGCCACAAGTCCTACCTTCCTGGATCTCGGAAGCCACCAATTTTGCTAGCCACACTTCCTCTCCTCTTTCGCAAGCCCAAACAGTGCTGCCTAGCTGAATTTCGCTAGGCAAACACTTCCTCTTTCGCTAGCCAATACAGTGCTGCTTTGCTAGATTTCGCTAACCAATGGCATGCCACGAAATTCAGAGAGCAGCTCGTTCATGCCAATTTCGTAAGTTGGAACGCTTTCTTAAGTCGAAGCAAATTTTTTCGGGAGGCGCGTTTCGTAAGTCAAATTTTTCGGTAGAAGAAGCATTCGTAAGTAGAGGTACCACTGTACTTCTATTAATGCAGCCTAAGATTGCATTGACCTTTTTAGCTGCGGCATCATAGTTGACTCATGTTCAACTAGGACTCCTAGATCCCTTTCACACGTTGTCTCATTAGGCCAGGTGTCCCCCATCTTATACCTATGCATTTCATTTTTATGTCCTAAGTGCAGTACCTTACATTTATCTGTATTGAAATTAATTTTGTTAGCTTTGGCCCAGCTTTCTAATCTATTAAGGTCATTTTGAATTTTCATCCTGCCTTCTGGGGTATTAGCTATTCCTCCTAATTTGGTGTAATCTGAAAATTTGCATGCCCCCTATTCTTTCATCCAAGTAATTGATAAAGATGTTGAATAGCACTGGGCCCAGGACAGAACCCTGTAGCACCCCACTGGTCACATCTCTCCAGGATGAAGAGGAGCCATTGCTGAGCATCCTTTGGGTTCAGTCAGATCAACCAGTTACTAATCCACCTAACAGCTGTATTGTCTAGCCCACATTTTATCATCTTGTTTGCAAGAATATCATGGGGGACCTTATCAAAAGCCTTACTGAAATCAAGATAAGCTATGTCTACCACATTCTCTTCATCTAGCAAGCTGGTAATTTTATCGAAAAAAGTGATCAGATTAGTCTGGTATGACTTGCTTTTGAGAAACTCATGTTGACTTTAGTGATTATGGCATTCCCTGTGCACAGACTCTCTGTTTAATTAACTGTTCTAGAACCTTTTGATGTTAGACTAACTGGGCAATAGTTGTTGGGATCCTCTTTTTTCCCCTTTTTGAAGATGGGGAAGTTTGCCCTCCTCCAGCCTGCTGGGACTTCTCCTGTTCTCCAGGCGTTCTCAAAGATTATTGCCAATGGTTCAGATATTACATTTGCCAGTTCTTTTAATATCTTTGGATGTAGTTCATCTGGTCCTGAAGACTTAAATTCATTTACGTTAACCAGGCATTCCTGCATTTCCTCTTTACTTATTCTGTGCTGCATTTCTCCTATTGTGTCCTATGCTCCATTTTCCTCAGGTTGAGCACCCTTTTCCTTTCGTGAGAAGACTGAGGCAAAGAAGGTGTTGAGTAGTTCTGCCTTTTCTCTGTCCCCTGTTAGAATTTCTCCATCTTTTCTGCACACTGGCTCTACCATTTCCTTCTTTCTTCTGCTACGCACATACCCAAAAAAGCCCTTTTATTGTCCTTAACCCCTCTAGCAAGCCTGAGCTCATTCTGTGCTTTGGCTTTCCTGACTTTCCTACCCCTACATGTGCTAGCTACCATATTTTCCGGCGTACAAGACAACTGGGCGTATAAGACAACCCCCCCCCAACTTTTCCAGTTAAAATATAGAGTTTGGGATACACTCGCCGTATAAGACTACCCCTCTTCAAACACACACCAAATAAAAAAAAATTAAAAATCAGATTTGCTTTCAATGTGGTAATTTTAATTCAAATGCTTATGACGTGCAGGCACTTAGCAGGAAAACTGTCACTTATAAACACAACAAACTACAGCTCCCATGTTCCATAGCATTTATTTCTGCAGTGTGTTTTGGACCTTTCTTTTTTAAAAATATTCCAGAGTTAAATGCTGCTTTAAAAATTATTTCCATTTCCCATCTATGAGATGGCTGGGGGGAAATGTGGGGAAGGACTGCCAATATACTAAGTTCAATTTGCGGCCAAGTAAGTGACCCTGGGCATGTAACACACACTCTCAGCCTCAGAGGATGGTAATGGCAACCCCCATTTGAAGAAACATGCCAAGAAAACCTCATGATAAGGTTGCCTTAGAGTCGCTTTGCTTTGTTGTGCTAGGAGTTCAAGTTCATCTTGTTTATTTCCCATGCTCTTCGCATTAGTGTAGAGACATCTGAGAGCATGGGTCCTCCCCACTTGCTGCCTGTGTGAGGTTTTTTGCCTCCCACTGTTGAGCCCTTGCATCATTTGCCTTGTTCTTTCTATAACACTTTGACTATTATCTCCAGCCCATGATGTACTCCTGCCTTCCAAGATACTGTCTCCCTCCCCCACATGACTCATTACAAGGAAAGAAAGCCTAACTGCCTTATAATGCAATTTTCAGCGCTTGGGAAGAGCCACCAACGATCTCTCTCTTGTTTTGTTTCCAAAGGTGTGCCTGTGAGGGTGACTGGACAAAAAGAAGGGCCTCCTGGAAAGAGCTAAGGCTCACAGAGGAGAATATGGTCCTTCAGAGAGCCCTAGCCCAAGCCTTATAGGCTTCATAGGTTATAACCAGTGTTTTAACTTGTGCCTGGACCAGTAGGCAGCAAAGCTGTTGTACCAAAGGAGTTGGATGTTCCCTATAACCAGACCCAGTTAACAGTCTGATGGCAGTTTTTAGTATCAGATGATTTCCAAATTTCCAAACTTTCTTCAAACACAGCCCTATGTAGAGTGTGTTACAGTAATCCAAACTGGACCTAACCAAGGCATATGTCACCATGGCCTGATCAGACATCTCCAGGAATAGGCACAGCTCATGTAATAGCTTAACTGTGCAAATGTACTAACAGCCACTGCAGAAACCAGAGCATTCAAAGCGCTGCTCATGACTTTGAAGGCAGTATACAGCTTAGATACAGACTATTTGAAAGACCTTATCTCCCTATGTGAACATATCCAAGTTTCAAGATCCTGAGGAGAGGGGCTTTCTTTTTGGCCCACCATTCTCATAGGGCTACCTGGTAAGGACATGAAAAACAGTCTTCTCCATTATCTTTCCCAGGCTGTTGAAATCCCATCCATGGGATGCTAGGCTGGCCCCTTTTCTGTTGTCTTTTCAAAAGGCATAGACCTTTTCATTTAAATAGGCATGTGATAACTAACCAGCTGCAGTGAGCCTTAACTTTACTGTTATGTTTTTAAAGTCAATGTCAATGGCATTCTAATATGATAATTTAATTATGTTTTAACTTTATCATCAGGCTTTTAGCTAAATCTTGTTTTAGCCTTGTTGTAATATGCCTTGGGTCTTACATCAGGAAAAAAGTTGAGATTTTAAATAAATAAATGAATACAATTAAACAGGAATTCCCTAGCATCAGCTCCTGGGCTCACCATTCCAGGAAGGAACAGAGCCACTGTAAACAGTGTCCCCAAGTCCCATCCCAGCAAGGAAGCCCAAAAGGATACCATGACTAATGACTATGAAAGCTATTAACAGGTACAGCATGACCAACAGTGTCATATTCTCCCTGTGCAGTGGCCCAAACATTTCCAAGGAAGGGCTATTTTCTTCAGATCTGTGCCTCATTCAAGGCACAGTCCCAACAGCTACCATTGGTCAGAGCCTGGCTAGGTATATATTTTAATTACAAAAAAGCACAGCAGAGCCAAAACAAAGCACTCACATGCTTATAAAATCTGCCCTCATCTTAATTCATATTATATAAATAAGGACTACCTATGCTTTCAGTGCAACAGTGCAGATGAATAATGTGTTATTTACTGGTTTGTCTGATAATTTCTTACTGATACTTCCAATCTTTTATTACACAAAGCCATACTAAACAGAAAAAGGTCTTAGTGACACAACATCTAAACCTATTAGTATTTCATAATTTATGTATACTTTATATTACAAAAGAAAATAGTTTTATGGAGGAGTTATTGGGAGGCTGAATCATGTAGGAACTACTCTTTTCTCTTAGGCAAATGCCAAAAAAAATCATCAGCTTAGAAACAAATTACGGAAATTTAAACAAAGTTTGGCAGTGCTAAAGAGCTATGATGCCTTTGATAAAGGACTGATTGGCACCTAGAGATAAGCACATGTTAAGCCCTCAGATGCAATGAAGTCTCACTGATGGAAATAATTATAGATTTTGACAATTCAATTTTGAAGTATTTATTGCAGGCTAATGGGATTCAATACTTTCAAGACTTGGATATCAGTAAGTCCATGTTCATTTAAAATAGAAATCCCCACCACTTTGTATGGAGATGTTATTTATCTTTTACTTCCATGTACTTTTGGCTCATTTAACTAACAACTTCTCTGCATGAGTCACAGCATACACAGTTACACTTAAAAAGAATATTTTGAAGAGTCAAGTGTTAGGAATGAATTTACAAATAAAATGTTCATAAGACTATTATTAATGCAGTATGCTAATGAGATCTATGCTAAAACATCAAATCTCCAACATAAAAAAGGAGCTAAGATTTAGTGCATTAGGACATCTTGATTTAGTTAGCAGACAGTTGGTCAAAATATAATTATTTGTGACTACAAATAATACAATGAGACACAAATGCCCCTTGAGTCAACACAGACAAGGCACAGCAATTAGTAACAAGTGTGGCCTGTGTACTGATGGAACCATGGAATGGATTGTTTGTTTCTTGCAAATCCCTAGAACCACGATGGTGAACCTATGGCATGCATGCCAGAGATGGCACGTGAAGCCATTTTCCCCAGCACATGGAGGGTGGGGAAGAGGAGGAAGGGGTGCACACCTGTTCCTCCTCCTTCCAGACCTGCCCCAGCCTTCAGCTGTCTCTATGGAAGCAGCTGAAGCCCAGGGATGGCACAGGAGAAGGAGGAGAAAGAGGCATGCACCAGTTTCTCCTTCTTCCAGACCTTCCTCAGTTTTCAGCTGCCTCTCTGGAGGCAGCTGAAGGCCAGGAATGGTGTGGGGGAGGAGGAAGAAGAGGTACGCGCCTGTTCCTCTTTTCCCTCCACTCACCCCTCACCTGGCAGGTGAAGGCCCAGGAGGGCAGGGGGGAGAAGTTTCACCCCAAAAGTCCCGCCTGCAGCACCAGATAACACCCGGTGCCAGAAGACCTATTAGTTTCGGCACTTGGACCCTAAAAAGTTTGCCATCACTGCCCTAGAAGTTCTCCAGAGGATGAAGGACCTTCCAGTAAAGATTTTGAGGGCAGGGAAGTGGTACAGTGGAAGATTAAGGGGGCAGGAAATTTGTTACACTAGCAAAAATGTGCTTATACAATGTTAGATGTTGTATGCCCTTTCATCTGATACCCAATACAGAAGCTAAACATTTGGGAAGAATTAATACTGCTCCTAAGACCAGGAATGGGCAACTTCAGTTGGTTCCAAAAGCAAATTTTCTATCCCTGAATTCTCTGAGACCACATGAACCTCCAAAAATGTAATGAAAACCACTGGAAGTAGCCCAAATTCCACATCTGGTTGGTGGGGAATATTAAACAATTCATGGAAAAGGGCTACAACCTACTTAAAATGAGAGCTGCTATTCCTGGAGTTTTCCAGGATTGGCAGTTTACCTCTGGGGGGGGGCAGAAACAAAAGAGTCTGGAGGACTACGAAAACAGCCTTGAGGACGGCATGTAGATGCAAAGCACACTTTTAGCACCACAGCTTATATAAGGATTAACTGACATTTTTGCAACCATTTTTAATATTAATTTTAAAATCAATTTATATCATTTCAGTTTATGCAGCTACTGGATATTTAACACTCTTGCTACTTGCTATAATAAGTATGGCAAAGGGATGGTGCGCCTTATTCTTTTGTTTTACCATTTAGCTATCTTACTGTATACATACATACATATAATTCATTATAATTAAATATAATAAGCAACTAATAAATCCTAATGATAACAATGGTTTTCTTAAGTTTAAATTCTTTTTTAGAAAACCTAGGCAGAATTAAAAGATCCCCGATGTTCTTGAGAACTAGCAGAAATTGTTAAATACATTTTATTTAAGAACTCACTATTTTTCATATGAAATTCCTTCTGCCAGGTCAAATGCTAAGCTTTGAAAAGTTTTGTTTTAACAGACATTTTCTAGATCCTATTCACTGTACAGCTTAACTGTTAAAAAGTTATTCAAAACAGGATTTTCATACAAAGCAGATAATACAAAAGCTCTCTATTGGCCACAAGGATAAGCTATTCCTTATTAAATTCTAAAAAGCAAAAAGAGCTTCTGCCATGAAAACATATTGTAATTATTATACTCAACAGGAAGCTTTGATAATCAGGACTACAGCAACACAGTAGTCAGTCACATCACATTATTAAAGGATCAGCAGTTTCCCATGCTTTTGCAAATGAAAGAGTATAGGCCATTATAGAGCCCAAATTAATGTGGGTATTTAATATCACCTTCATTTCATATGGAAATGTAACTCAAAAGCACCATTGAATGAATTAAGTTGAACATATATCTCATAAGAACTCAATTACCAAAGAACTCCAGAATACTATGTGTGTTAAGATATCAAAAGCTAAGAGAGAATGTCTACATTAAAATGGATGTAAATGAACTAATAAAAATAATCAAACATTAGTTTATTTAATAATAATATTAAATAAAAATTGAAAAGGAGAGATGAAAAACTAGTTGCTACTTTTAGGTTATAAAGAATGTATCCTTCTATAATTGCACTACTTGTAGTATCGTTCTATAACTGTAGTACAAGCAACTGAAATTAGGTATATTGCTAATTTTGGTGAAAATAAGATTTCCATATAAAAAATATAATTAGATACTTGGTAAAATAACTAGTGTGATCCAAACTGCCAACAATATTGTAACTGAGCTTTTCTTAAACTTTTTTTAGATTTTTGTTAATCTTTTAGTATTATGCAGATATTTAGGATTGTATATAATGGGGCTTTGAGTATCTATAGATTTTGGGTATCCCAGGATGTGTGTCTGTGTCCTAACCAAATCCCAATGGATACCAAATTTGAGTAGATACGAAGGGCCACCATGACCCTTAGATGATTTAGGACAAGGATCATGATTTGCATTCTTCTGGATCCTATTGCATTCTACCCTACTCCCACAACTGTATAAATATGCTATATAACTGAGGCTTTAACAGCATTCAGTACTGCTTCCAAAGAAGTGGGTTTATACCCACGAAAGCTCATGCGAAAATAAAAATAAAAACAATAAAAAACGGTTAGTCTTAAAGGTGCTGCCACTCCCCCCCCCCCCCCCCAATTTCCTTCTTCCTTTTTATGCTGCAAGAGACTAGCATGGTTACTTCATTTGAAAGTAAAGAGGGCTAATATTGCATGTTCCCACAAATTTCTATTCTCTATTCTTAAATACCTTGAAAGAACAGTTGTTTCTAAGGCTAAATTTTCTGGAAATTTTATTACTGTAGCTTTAAGCAACTGTGACATTCTGGAGGATAACAAGGAATCTTTCTAATATAAAGAGTGCACTGTGCTATATTTGCTGTTCACAGCCAGTCTTTCAATTTAATAATTCATGCAATGGGACCGCTGTATTGATGAGCTGGATTCCACAGACTGGAGCTCCTGAAGATTGCCTCGCCTCATATTAGCCAATGGCGGCATGCACCCACAGGCATGTTGACACAAGACACACTTACTACCCATTTATTAATATGGTCTTGAGTGCCCACATTTTTCCCCAACTGTGTGTGGGGGGAACCAAACCCTACATAGTTAGGAAAGGTCCACTGTAATCTTTTTCTTCAAAGCAAAAACAAAACAAAAACAAGATAAACGTTAATAGATATTATGCAAGTACTTGCAAAATATGAGGGGAAAACAAACCTTAATACATTGGATGTAATTCTGCATACAGAAATCAGAGCCAGGTGCACATTATGCAGTAATAACAGTGCAAACCTTTAACATACTACTAACTACTACAGCTTTTTATTGTGAAAAGTGCATTACTACAAACCTAAAATAAGAGAGCTCCTGACAGTGGAAGAGTAATTTACTCGAGAGACTTTGCTGAAGTCAAGCATAAGAGTTCAACACAAGAGGTTTATAAATGACAGAAGAGTACCAGGAGATAATTCTAACTTGTATTCACTCTAGAGTCATCAGTTACATGTACTTTTTAACCTTTAAAGCTGAAATGTTAACTTATCATCAGTTAATGAATTTATGTTTCCCCTTTCACCAACATCAATCAACTCAAGATATTACCCACAGTTAGTGAATTAGTGTTAAGGCTCTCAGGAACATCAGTGAAAGGGTACTGCCATCCCTCTTTCCAGGTCATAAAAAATAAGGCAGGAATTCTGCAAATTGATTTTTTTGCCCATTCTAATCCCTAAACTAATGAAAATCTGTAGGGCTAAAACCCAAGACAAGGGGACTTTTTGGGTGACTGTTTTAAGTGGATTAATAGAAAATAGTATAAAGCAGGTACACGCAAAGCTATTGAGGATTATGATAAAAAAATACAGACGCCCCTCCATTTTTGCGGACTTGAAGTCCACAGTCTCAATTATTCATGGAGGGGTAAGCCCCATTGGTTAAAAAGGCACGCGTGAAGGAACGCACGCACGAGTGTGTGTCCATTCAAGCCAATGGGTCTTGAATATATATATATATATATATATATATATATATATATATATATATTCATGGGAGTGGTCCAGAACAGATGCCCTGCAAAAACAGAGAGGCGACTGTACAACCAAATAGAGGAACTAGATAACTTGTCCAAACTTTGTTCTTGAAATCTGGATCAGAAAAAAATTCTAAATTTAACTTTATCTTAGCTCAGGGGTAGGCAACCTTTCCCCTTTAAGGGCCGAGGGACTTCAGCTCCCAGAAGCCTCAGCCATGTTGGCCAATAGTCCTATGTTGGCCTATAGCTCCTGGGATTCTGGGAGCTGAAGTCCCTCGGCCCTTAAAGGGGAAAGGTTGCCTACTCCTGTCTTAGCTAGTCTCAAAAACTGGAAGCCTGTGCATTTAATGCTTGGAGTAATTTACTAAAGATTCAATACTTAACTGAAACCTTTTCTCCACTTTCATTATAGTAACATGCATATATTACTATGTGGGGATGCAGTGGCTTAGTGGTTAAGATGCCAGTTCTGAAGATTTGAAGATAGGAAGGTTGGCAGTTCGAGGCCCAAGTGCTACATGATGGGTTGATCTCCTGTCACTAGTCCCAGCTTCTGCAGTTTTTTTAACCTTTTTAATTTAGCAGTTCAAAATCATGGAAATGCAAGTAGATAGATAAGTACCACTTCAGTGGGAAGGTAAGAGCGTTTGGTGCAGTCATGCTGGCCACATGACCACCAGAGTAGTCCTGAATCAATGCTGGCTCTTCAAGTTAGGGGCTCTGCAGATGGCGCAAAGCGCTGTCTTGGAGCCGGCCGCTGCAACCCCTTCCCGAGGATGTCATCAGAGTGCCTGCCGTTGCACACGGCGAGTGCTCCAATGACGTCCTTCCGGCCCAGCCTCTGCACGGGCTGAACCGAAAGAGACACAGAAGATCTTCCGGCGCCCCTTCTGCCCGCTCTGGAGGGAGCGCTATTTTAGCACTCCATCCAGGGCTGGCAGAAGGGTGGATTGGGGCCGAGGCATGAGGCAGCCTCGGCCCCAATCCTGCGCTTCTCAGGGCAGCCCATGGCCACCTATCTTCAAAGGCCCTTAGTAACAGAGATGAGCACTGCCCCCTACAGTCAGTTATGACTAGACGTTCATGTCAAGGGACTACCTTTACCTTTACCATGCATATACACCCCAGAAATGTGCAGAGAGGCATGTGGATCCATAACACAATCCTAGCCTCTTAACCACAATCAGTAATTCAAGAGTCTTGGGCAGAAAACATTGGCCTGGATAGATGGGTGTTCCATGTCACTTCAGCAGGATATACAATAAGGTAGGATACATCCACTTCTACTCAATGATGTGTGTATTTTTCATCACACATACATATCAAAGAGATCCTGTTCAGTCAGTCAGGAGCTGTACAAGAAAAAGGCATATTGGTATCTCACTTATGCTCAAAAATGTGCATGCACATTTTAACACATACACACTTCTGCCTCGAAATCCTTTTTACTTGCAGATAACATATTGATTTGATTGTGTATTCCTCATAGCAGGGGGGTGGACTGGATGGCTCTTGTGGTCTCTTCCAACTTTATGTTTCTATGATCATTGGTTCAAGGACTCCTACATCAAACAAAACAGTTCAAAGTTCTGTCTAATTTTTTTCATATACATAAAAATTAGCTTATTGATTCATGAACATAATGGGCTGGATTTAAAAATACATATAATGACATTATCTTTAACAGGAAAGGAGAGTAATTACTCCTATCTTGCAAGAAAATATTGGGGGAACAAAAGAATTCATTCTGTAACACAAGCTCTGGCAATATGCACTTTCCTTAGATGCCAAGCAACATCCCTGACAGTCCCAAGGAGGTTGCACTGGCTGACAAATGCAAAACCACACAAATCACTCCCCTCAGCAGTGAGCTCAGGAGAAAAAGGAAATACAGTTGTCCCTCCCCATTCGCGGGCTTCAAGTCCATGGTCCCGTTCTTCGCGGGAGGGACAAGAGGGGAGGGATATAATGGTGGCATGCATCATTATTTTTAATGGAGCTCAAATATTGCGAGCCGCCATTTTCATAGGGGAGTCTGGAACAGATCCCCGCAAATTGGAAGGGGCTACGGTATAAGTCTTCCATCTCCTCCAAAGGCTGGATCTCAGAGACAGCACACTCCAAATCCCCCTTTTCCTCATAAACAAGGGAAAGTCACCTGCCCTTTCTGCGCAAAAGGTAACTCAGAGGAAACTGAGAAAAACAGGCTCAGTAACAGCACACACCTTGCTGTACTGCCACCAAGTCAACACAATTATAATGAGGCTTCAAGGAAACAGATCCCTCCTCCCCACTGAAGAGATTGAAAGGAGGCATTAATAAGAAATAGCTTTAGGAAGTAATAATCTCCAGGTATAGTGAGTCCAAATCCCTCTTCCCTCGAATGATTTTTTGGGGGATGAAATGAGGGCTCAAAGTGCTCACTGGAAGACAGAATTTGGGAATGCAAGATGATGGTGGTAGCATGGCAAAGCAAATAATGAAGGCAAATTTTTTAATCTCCTCCCACAAACAAATAGTCAATACTTGTCTAACAATGCCCTAGACAATGTATCTGCAGTGGATCCTTCCCTCTCAATTGAGCTGTTAACATACATAGCTGGCTGCAGTGGCAGTTCAAGCAGCATGCAAGCATGGGTCTTAGCCAGTCTTGCTCTTTTCAACAATGCCCCACAGAATGATGGTGGATTAAGAGCTGTGTGGATCTAGCTGTCTGGCACTGTGTGAAGTGCAAAGCTCAGTGGGGGGGAGGGGGGACACACACACAGAATTTATGAAACAGGACAGATATTAGCAATGAATAGGGTACAATGTCCCTGGCAACAGATCACGATGCCAGGTGCTGATGTTGACTGTGCAAGGTAATGGACAGAAGGAAAAGCTATTTAAAGTACATTGTTCTACTATGGATTTCATAGGGCTGGCCCCTACCTGGATTTCACACACACACACACACACACACACACACACACGTTGTTTTCTGTAACTGATGGGTGTCTGTAACATATGTTGTATTTATGTAACCTCAACAGCGAAATGAATCATGTAAAACATCAAAACAACAAAACCAAAACAAACCTGGTACAAAGAAATTTCCAGCCACCACATATAAACCATTCTAAACCTCTTTTTCTCTGAGAAATTCTGGCTCTTGGTAAAGTGTGATAATCACTTTCATCATTTTCAAAGCCTTCCTCTGACATCATTAATGGCATTTCATCCAGATGAGACGATTCATCTTCCACCTGGTACCTGTTGACATGAAACAAATAAGAGCTTTAAGAATAAATCCAAAAAGAT
This sequence comes from Phrynosoma blainvillii, assembly GCA_026167975.1. Classification (NCBI taxonomy): domain Eukaryota; kingdom Metazoa; phylum Chordata; class Lepidosauria; order Squamata; family Phrynosomatidae; genus Phrynosoma; species Phrynosoma blainvillii. The sequence goes on along the minus strand of JANUYF010000004.1, from coordinate 95,912,062 downwards.
TCCATTCAATGACATGTTAGTGGTTGAAATACCCTGCTCCCTCATGCCCTTTAAAGCCTTCAAAGTCCCTCACTTGCTACACAAGGGTTAAGAGTACCCCCCTCCCCCTTTGATCTCCTACAGAGAGGACTGAGAAGGAAGACAAGATTCTTGAGGTCTGGGCAGAAACACTTTCCATGAGAGAAAATTCAGCATGTTAGCACAATTGTGCTGCTGGATATATTCCAAATAGCTGACAATAGTATTATTAGTTATAAAGTAGGGACATTCATTTTGAGCATTCTAAAGCCTATTTAAACACATTATACTAGGAAGTGTTTTACAGGGCACACTGAAAATTTTCAACTGGACAAAATTTGCTCAAATCCAAAACAAAACAAGAAACCCATAAGTGACAAACTAAATTTCCATAAAGTGAAACATACCTGTCTTATGTGTCTTTCATGGAAAATTTTATAATAAATGACAGATTGATTAAGATGCAAGTAAACTGTGAACCAGTAAAATAAGGACTGCTTAACTCTCATATTTATATTTGTGGATTATTCTCACTTACATAGGATGATTTTGGTCAGCACAAATTTGAAACAACTTTAGCGTTTATTCTGCTGAATTTGCTTCTATTTGAAATAGCTCTAACAAAACATAGTGCACTCACAGGGTTGTATCCAAAAGTATCATTCTGCAGGTACAAGGCTCTAACAGCTGCAGATATCCCATTTCCATCCTTGCCTAAATCCAACCATTTGATTCTACTTCAGCAAGCATTTCAGTTAGGTGTTGCTTCAATTAGTTGTTCTATGAGCAGAACACCTCCTCTGTACTTTTCCCCCACTCACATAACACAGGATACAGCTCAATTCTGCCAAAGACTACATCTTCATATTAATCAGTAGTTCAGGTGAGGGTTTTTTGTGATAATGTGAGCAGTTATAGAATGAAAATAATGCATGCCTATTACAAAAAAACATGGTGTATTTTCTCTCCCCAACACTAAATCTCAAAGTAAACTATCCAAGTACTTCAAAGCAATAACACATAAGAATCACATTTAGTAGCTTGACTTCAAAAACCAGGCTTTAAACCCACAAGCAATTTATTCCTCTTCAAAAAGCAATGTTCCTATTGTGTTATACTTTTTATCACTATATTCAAAAACTGATGAATAATGGATTTTTCATGGGGAGGATCTCAATTTCTTTGTAATATAGCGTTGTGTACATTTAATTGTCAGCGAAGCTGTTTTTCACAAGTGACAAACTAATTAAGTGTAATGCCAGAAACTTTTTTAAAAATAAAGAAGCTCTGAAAATAACCTGAATAGATAAGTAAAAATGCAAAATACAGTCCTACTGATATTAAATCAGAGATAAGACAGGTATCTGGGAAAAATGGCTTCCTAAACACGAAGAACATTAATATTAAATAACTTCTGAACAAAAACATTAAGAGAAAGGGAAAGAAATTATACTTCAAAATTAACTTGCGCATAAGATCTGCTGTGAAAATTATACTGTGTTCTACTCAAACTTTGATGGCTTTTTAAAAGGAATGAGTAACTTGAGTGCATTAAGTATGCATTGTATTGTCTGTTGCTTAAATCATACCCTACATTTAGAAAATTCTGTTTTTCGTATTATCAAAACACAACTGAGCAACAGGATGCAACTGCAATATACTTGAATATGTTATGCAAGGAGCCATTTTTAAGTTCAACCCCTAATTTTCTACCAAGAAGTTCACACAAACAGTCAAATGTAGAATCACAGTCTACCACTGCCTGAGTGATCACAAACACCCACGTCTCATTTATTTGTACATTATGTGGTAGTCATCACACTGCTTACACATACCATCAGAGAATTTCTGATACCTATACGCATAATAGCATGCTTCACTTTGTGTTCACTACTTTTATAATGATAGCTTTTTCCAAGTTATGTTTTATTCCTTGTGTCTTCGGAACTATACTATTGGAACTGACCTATGTAATTTCTAAGAGAATGAGAATGAGAATTCAAGAATTTGTTCTCGCCCCAAGAAACTTGCTGACTGTGTCAATTGGTCAAAATTTCCTCGGCTAAACTTTTGCATGCTTCAAAAGTACAGCTTCAGGAGTGGTGATGACATGTCTAAGCAATCTGAGTATAGTTAATGCTTTTCAACGACAACTTTGAGAGGAACTGAATTTATGCAGATGAGGATTCAGTATAGAAAAAGCAACCAAATAAAGGAAGTACTCAACAACAGAACATACCTATTCAACACAGAACAATACACAGTTTACATGGAAATAGCAGACAATACCCTTGATTGCATACCCTGAAGTTAGGCCATTAACAACAGAACAATACCTATTCAACACAGAACACACAATTCACCTGGGAACCACTCCTCCCTACCCAGGGTCTCACAGTATATATAGACCCATGCTCCTCCAATTCAGTTTTCTCTGAAGATGCTAGCCACAGATGCTGGCGAAACGTCAGAAAGAAACTCTTCTAGAACATGGCCACACAGCCCAAAAAACCCACAAAAAGTATGGATGCCAGCCATGAAAGCCTACGACTTCACAAAGGAAGTACTCTTCCATATGCAAGTATTCCTCCTCCAACTCAGCCAAATCTCTGACAAACCCTGACAATTTCCCTTCTTTCATTAGAACATGATAGACAGAAATCTTGGCAAATTACACCACATGCCACAGAACTATACTATATGTATATCACAGGTGCTTGTCTTGATACTTTGCCCAGGAGTGGAATTACCCTGCATTACCCTGTAGATTTTCTGCTTTTTCACCAGCAACAGTAAAAACTCTCATAACCGCCAACCCACTTTTTAAAAATGCAAGAATAAATGAAAATGTGGCTATATTACTATCAAAGGTTAAATTCCTTCAAAGCCAATATATTCTCATAGTTCCCATATTATACTTGCCAGATTCCTATCGCATACTTTTTCTGGATTATTCTGCTTTGCCCAATTTGCTCCCCGGATTCTGCTGAAGTTAGTTTATTTGTATTAGCATTTTAAGTGTGTTTTAAATTATCATTGTTTAATAGCATTTTAAGGGGGGTGGGATTGTGGGATACGATATATATATTTTAATGCCGTAAGCCACTCCGGTTGCGTTACGCAGAGGGTTGGGATAAAAATAAATTATTATTATTATTATTATTATTATTCCATAACTGATGTCCCTTTTCTACAGGTTGTTGTTATTGTTGCTGTTGTTGTTGTGTGCCTTCAAGTCATTTCTGACTTCTGGCGACCCTAAGGTTCTATCATGGGGTTTTCTTGGTGAGTTTCTTCAGAGGGGGTTTGCCATTGCTGTCCTCTGAGGATGATAGAGTGTGAGTTGCCCAAGGTTACTCAGTGGCCATGCTGGGATTCAAACCCTGGTCTCCAGAGTCATAGCCCAATGCTCAACCCACTACACCACATGGTTCTCTAAAAACATCCATCCCCTAAAAACATCTCTGAAGGGCCAGAAAACCCTCTGGAATACGGTTTTTGGTGTTTTTTTTTTTTTGTTGTTGTTTGTTTTTTTGAGCCACTGAAGTCTGCAACCTGAGTGAAAGAAAACCCTGATTTCACTCACACTGGGACATCAAAATATACCAATAATCTTGGCTACTACAGTATATAGTACAATATAATGTAATGGTGCATTATAAGCATATTGCATTATATGCAACATCTTTGTGCATATTGGGATATTATATTTTTAGTGTCAGGATATGTTGTTTTCATGAATAAGTGCTATTTTTTTGCTTTTTTCTTTATATTTTCAGCACATGAATATATATGGGCTGACAGATCACATGTACACAGCAAGCAGCACATTGTGTAACCATGATGAAACTCTGTCAGTAACTCTATAAAGTGAATATCACCAAAGGCTGAAAACTGTGTCAACTGAATGACATAGATGAAAACTGTGTGAAAGACCCTGTCTGTCCATTTTTGTTAACTTGTTTTTTTTAAATTTATCAGTAAACTTTATAGTTACTATAGATTGAGTATACCTTATCCAGAATTCCAAAATACCCCAAAATCCAAAGTTCCCCCATAGGTGATTGAGATAGTGACATCTTTGCTTTCTGATGGTTCAGTATACACAAACTTTGTTTCACGCAAAATTTATTTAAAAGTATTATAAATAAAGTTAACTTCAGGCTATACTGATAAGGTGCACACAAAACATAAATGGATTTCATCCCATCTCCAAGAGATTGCATGATGTATATGCAAATGTTCTAAAATCTGAAAAATATAAAATCCAAAGCACTTCTGGTTTGAAGCATTTCAGATAAGGGAGACCCAACCTGTATATCATCATTAATATTAAAAACCCATGTCACTCCCCTTATTTGAGCATCACTTAACAGGAATGATGTGCTGTAATCCTGTCTCACAGGACTGGGCAATTGGATTGACTGAAATAGTAAACTGATGTATCTCGTTTTATTGCTTCTTTTGTGGACAGCATTGAGGAAAACAAGACACTATCTCTAGCTTGATCTTAAAATAAAGACACCATGAGAATTGATTGATATATTAATACAAAGACATTGACAAAGCTTAACTATATGAAACTAGAGACTGCTTACTATTTTTGTCTAAGGTTTAAGTACTTTGTTATCAGACAGAGATACAAAAGCATAAAGATGATTTGGAGGTGCAGGAAGATAACAAAAAGACCAAGCAGTAAACATGAGCATGAGTCACACATATAAGTCCTGAACCTGTATAAAAAAAAGTTTGCTTGAGAATAGATTAGATAAACAATACTAGCATAGAACTCTGAAGAACATTTTTTTAAAAAAAGAGCTTTTGATAGAAAAACTTTTGAAAGTTTTCTTCTTTATCTCTGCTTAAGACAAACAGATATGCTGATATGAAAAATAATGACAACCTAACCTTATTTTCTGAACCCACTCTCCCTCACGCTTTTAAAGGATGATTACGCCAAAACTATTTGTTCACAGAAAGAGTTATAAAATGGGATCTGTACTGAATGGGTAAGAATGACCTAGCATTGTTAAGATTAATTTAAAATCCCAGAACTTTTGGTCAAGTAGAACAAAGGGGGGTTGCAGACTGCCAGGAATAGTGCAAATTGAGTCCACTTTTAGGGTTAGGGTTAGTGCTAGGGAGTCATGGGAATTGTTTTTTTTCTGAGACATTGAGCCTTCTCTGTCAGAGAGCTCTGGTGCCACAATAAAATACAGTTGCCATGATTCCCTAACCCTAACCCTAACCCTAAAAGTGGACTCAATTTGCACTATTTCTGGCAGTCTGCAACCCCCCAAAGTCCCATATTGCCACAATTTCTTGCTGTTGTCATATGTTATCAAGTCAGCTTTGACTTTTCGATCCTCTATAGCGCCTCGAAAAGTCAAAGCTGACTTGATGACATATAACATCAACAACCCTAACAATACAGAATATTAATTAACAGAAACATTAATTTATAAGCTCAAATATTTTTACAACTAACTTTAAGAGGCCATAATAAAAAGGAACAAACTATTCTAACTCAGGTTTACATTTATTTATTTCTGTCTTCATTTCTTAGCCACTAACACAAGTTTGACAGCCATCTTACAATGAAAGTTAAAACAATTAGATATAAAAAATAAGGCCACGTAATACAAACTAATCCCAAATAAAATTAGCAATGGAAGATAAAAGCCAATATCTAAATGTCAAAGTGGCATCAAAAATGTGCAATACATTCACATTCCAACAATAGCAAAGTAATCTTTAAATCAAACCATTTTAAAGGTGAACATCCAGAAAAATAAAGTCACCTGGCACCAGAAAAATAATAACAATGGTGCCAGATAATGAGGATGTCATTATTGAAAAACCTGTTTCCATAGACCAGGACCATGAAATGTTTGACAGTGACAACCAGAGAAGGTACTGCAAAAGTATATCTAAAGTTCTAAATGGAGTATATAGGAAAAGGTAATCCTGCAAATTGCCTGTTCCCAGGCTATTTGGACCTTTAACACTTTTAAATGGGCCCTCCGGATTCATGGGGGATACATTCCGGGGGGGGGGGGGGGCAAATCCGAAATTTCTCAGATATTCAAGTCCCATTGTTTCCAATGGCATCATTGGGGACAATGGAACTTGACTGTTTGTGAAATTCTCTCCCTCGTTCCCTCCCATCCTTACCTCCTTCTTCCCCCCTCCCCGATGCCGAGGCCGCCAGGGCCTATTATCCACACTGGCCGCATGGGGGCTCACTTTCCCAGCAACGCTCAGGGGCCCAGTGTGCGCACACCCCGCCCCCTCCACTACAGGCAATTGATGTATTGTGCACCTACTGGCTGCAGCGGAGGGGGTGCAACATGCACATGCCGGGCCGAGTGCTGCTGGGAAAATAAATTCCTATGTGGCCGGCATGGATTACAGGCCCAATGGGCCTGGCGCCAGGGGAAGAAGGAGGGATGGAGGGAAGACTTGCCATCCACAAATGATCAAAATCGTGAATGACAAATCCGTGGATACCGAGGGACCACTGTACAAGCAAGTGCCAGTAATAAAGCAGTAGAAGCCTGATACATCATACTAGCCAGTCACTGTTAAAAGTATAACTGTTCTCTTTTGAATCAGTTACGTTTCTGGAACATTTTCAAATGAGGGACACATATGATTCACTGGAGAAAGTTAAGTCATAAGTTACCAGAACATGAATAACTGCAACAAGATTATCTGTGCTAACAACACAGGTCTAAAGTTGGTATATCAACCTAAGATTATTTGAATGTTATTTGAAGGACATGTTCTCCCCTACAAATCTGTTTGGGTTTTGAGATAGACCAAGCATGCCTGTCTCAGGGGCTGCTCCCAAGCACTAGAAGTCTACATTCAGAGAGGTCAGACTGGCACCTTACTTGCTATCTTTCTGCAGGCAGGCAAAGACTTTCATGTTTTGGTAGGCCTTGGAAAACTGACTGCTCAAGGTGAAAGTGCCTTGCACAATGTGCTAGATTTTCTGTTTCCTGTTTTTCTTTTAATGGTTTATGGTTTTAACAGGTTTAATTTTTTATATAGTTTAATCACATTTTTAACTTTTGTATACTGTGAACTTTTAGCTATTTTTTGAACTATTGTAAGCTTCCTTGTCACAGCTGGGAAAAGATGGCATATAAGTAAAAAGAGGAGGAGAGGCATGCTGAGCCATACTGAGTTCTACTTGTGCCTGTAGTATATGTGGACATTCAGCAACCCTCAGGAAGAACTCTTGTGCAACCCACCACATGTTGGCTCCCAGTTATATTATGTAGCAACTTTTATCTCAGAAAGCCAATGCTTACTTAAGAACAATAGCACACAATTCAGTGATGTTTCAATCATGTTTTAAGGAACCTTGGAAGGTTATCAGGAGATCCTCAGTGAGGATGAGTAATGGTAGAAAATCTTCACCAAAAGATGGCTTACTCATTATTGCTGTTTCTATGTAATATATAGTCACAAGGGGGAATAACTGGTATGTGTTCTGGAACAAACAGTTTACACATGAGCCGTTACGATGCTCACAAAGCCAAGTAATTACTCCATCTGAACTACCTATATGTAACAGGAAACAGAAATAACTGCTTGAACAAAGTTTGAAAATAATTCAGTTCTTAGTAGCTGGATTAATTTTTTTCTCTTCCAGCACAGAACTGACTACATTGTTGTTGTGTGTCTTGAACCTGTTTGCAACTTACGGTGACCCTAAGGTGAACCTATCATAGGATTTTCTAGGATACATTTTGTGGGGGGGGTGTGCCATTGCCTTCCTCTGAGGCTAAGAGAGTGTGCAACATCACCTAGTGGGTTTCCCTGGCTGAGCAGAGATTCAAACTCTAGTCTTCAGACTCATACCACTACACCACTCTGGCTTCACTACTTAAGAAATACTGGGAATATATCTATATGCTTTACAGCAGCAATGTTTAACCAATCACCAATGAGAATTCTAGATTGACTGATTATACAGTGGTCCTCCACATTCACTGGAGTTAGGAGTGAAGGAACACCGTGAATGTGGAAGAACAGCAAATAAGAAAACACTATCCTTTTTACCTGAGAGAAATCCTCTATAGGCATCTCCAGGTCCTCCAGTGCAACTCTTATGGTCAACATCTGTCAGAATTGTTGCTCATAGAATCATGCTGGAGGACTTACAAATGCCTAGAGAAGTGTTTTCTCTAGGAACTTCTAGGTTCTTCAGCACAACTCTATGGTCAACCTCTGGCAGAATTGTGCTGAGGACTTAAGAGATTCCTAGAGAGAACATATTAATTAGAACAGCAAATAATCATATCTGCCAATGTCAAAGCCACAAATGTAGAGAGCCAACTATATGGTCACCTGGACTCACAAAGAAATTCTATCAGCAGATTATAAATCCCTTTTATATTCCTCAATCCTAGGAATGGGTTAGCCTGCTAAGTTTACCTCTGAGTAGAAATAAATTCACTATCAGTATATCAATTTATCTAACATGTGACGCATTTAACAACTTCTTTGCAGATAAAATCTCTCAGATAAGAGCCAACTTAGATGCCAGTGTTGTAACGGAATTGACGAGGTGTCCAGCAACTCTGTTAATGAAATTATACTGGATCAGTTTCAATCTGTGAGTACGTGGACAAGCTCCTTGGTAAAGGGAGGAAGACAACCTGCCCTCTTGATCCTTTCCCGTCGTGGCTGGCCATCCGGGGGGGAATGCCATGAGGATCCTCCTTAGGGACATCATCAATGCATCCCTCAGGGAAGGTTATGTTCCATCTTGTTTGAAAGAAGTGGCAGTTAGGCTGCTTCTGAAAAAACCTTCCCTGGACCCCCTGGATATGTTCACCTATAGGCCGGTCTCATTAGTACCGTTTTTAAGCAAAGTGATCGAGAGGGTGGTTGCTCTTCAACTCCAAGCTGTCTTGGAGGAAACCGATTATCTAGACTCATTTCAAACTGGCATTAGGACAGGATTTGGAATTGAGACTGCCATGGTTGCCTTGACTGATTACCTCCGTTTGAGCATCGACAGGGGTAGTGTGACCCTGCTGGTGCTCTTGGACCTCTCAGCGGCTTTTGACAAAATAGATCACAACATCCTCTTGGATTGCCTGAGAAGGTTAGGAATTGGAGGCACTGCTTTGCAGTGGTTCCATTCCTTCCTCTCGGGCAGATTCCAGAGGGTGTTGCTCGGGGACAGTTGCTTATTTGTGGTGTCCCTCAAGGCGCCATCTTGTCCCCGATGTTGTTCAACATATATATGAAGCCGCTGGGAGAAATTATCCGGAGTCATGGGGCAGGGTGTTATCAGTATGCTGATGACACCCAGATATACTTCTCCATGTCTGGGTCGTCGGCTATGACTTCAGATGGCGTCTCTCCCCGCAATGACTGTCTTAAGGAAGTAATGGCTGGATAAAGAAAAACAGATTGAGATTGAGGTGCTTGCGGTAGGAGCCCCGAAACTAGGTATAGGGATACAATCTTCAGTCCTGGACGGGGTCACACTCTCCGCTAGGGACTGCATTCGCAATTTGGGGGTGATCCTGGATCCGTCGCTTCAGATGACTAATCAGGTAAATGCGACGGTCAGGAGCACCTGTTATCAGCTTCAGCTGATACGCCAGCTGCTCCCTTTCCTAGAAGTAAGGGACCTTGAAACTGTGGTGCACGCGCTGGTAACCTCCCGCCTTGATTTCTGTAATGCACTCTACGTGGGGCTACCCTTGTGCTTAGTCTGGAAACTTCAACTAGTACAGAATATGGCAGTCAGGATGGTTTTGGGGACATCAAGGAGTGACCATATGACACCTGTCTTAAAGTAACTCCACTGGCTGCCTGTCAGTTCCGGGCTCAGTACAAGGTGTTGGCTATGACCTTTAAAGCCCTAAATGGCTTGGGTCCAACCTATGTTCAGGACCACCTCCTTCCATATAACCCCCCTCCCCCACGCACTCCAGTTCTCTGGGAGGAATTTGCTCCAGCCTATAAAATCTAGGCTGTCTGCAACCTCCCAGAGGGCCTTTCTGTAGCCACTCCCAGATTATGTAATGGCCTGCCAGATGAGATCCGTCATATTACCAGTCTAAATAGCTTTTAAAAAGTTGTGAAGACGGATCTCTTCCGGCAGGCCTTTCCTGACTGACCTCCCGGCCTTAAGAGCTAGTTTATTTCTTCCCCATCCTTTGCCACATTTATGCTGCCTGTTCGTTTTGCCATTGTGATTCGCTCTGCCATTGTGATTATTTATTCATTCACTGTTTTATGGTTTGTTAATGTTTTAACTTTTGCTGTTAAATACCATTTTAAGGGGTGGGTGGGTTTTGGGGATTATATATTTATGATGTTTTACTGTTGTAAGCCGCCCCGATTGCATCTGCAGAGGGGCGGGATACAAATACATTATTATTATTATTATTATTATTATTATTATTATTAACATGACAGTAACACTACATAGTAGGCTTTCAAGAGCTACTCTTCACTCTTACCAGCTACTATCATGAACATATAGTGAAACCCAAAAACTATACGCCTTGAACCACCTATCATTTCAGAAAACTAAAGTGCACATTTTTAAATCACCAATAGCAATACAAGATTGCAGACAAACATATTCTGAAACTTGAACTTATAAGAGCAATAGAACAGACGTTAAGTTTCTAACCCTCTGCTCATTATCTACTACAGAAGACATACCTTCAATAAATCACAATACATTGCCCCATATATTATAATTTAATGGGTTGCAAGAGCTATCCAACAACATCATAATTGAATTGGTAATACTTATAGGAAAAAATAAGGTAAACTGCTGGTTATGCATACACATTTACAGATACTTATTAACCTTGTCAGGAGTCTATGCAAACCAGACAAGTTTATGTTTGGTTTTTTTTAAAAAAAGGAGAGGTGATTAGTTTCTGGCTCAAGTAAATACAACATATTTCCCTCTTTATCTAGGATCTCAGAGTTACAGCTTTTCTGAAACAGGCTTTCTGTCAGGTAGATGTGAACATGAACAGAAACAAAACTTCACCCAGAAATGTGATGTGGTATATCAGGGCCTAAATAAAGACTAATGGCACAATCCTTACATGTCTATTCAGAAGTAAATTTCACTGTGTTAAGTGGAGCTTACTCCCAGGTAAATGTAAATAAGACTGAAATCTGAAATCTAAGAGATCTTCTTATATTTTAGATATATTATTACTAACATTTTTATTATGCTTATTGTTATTAATTATTATTGTAACCCTGATCCTAAGAGTACATTATTATCCTCCTAGTCAAAATGAACTACATATCTTTGAGGGCTTCCCTTTTGAAGTTTCCTATCTGAGGAGATAAATTTTGAGATTTTGTAAAGGTACAATCCCATGTAGTAAGGAAGAAGGGTTCTGATTGTAATATATATCAATAGCTTTCAAATCCTTTCCTCATTAATTTCTAGTGAATTAGATAGTTGCCTATAAAATTCATTCTATAAAGACTGTGAAACAATCTCTAAATACCGCAAGGCTTTTTCTACTTTCCAATATATGAAATATTTCTAAGTACTGATTATAAAAACAGAGAAAGAGCACTTTACACTTTGCAGTTTCTCCTATCAACATAAGATAGCTAAAACAGCTATTTCTTAATGTCACTGAATTCTTTGCCTTCCATGTTTTCCATCTAATAGTTTCTTCTGTCTTTCCATAACCTTAAAGAAACTGTTTTGATCTGATATTCTTTGGGGGGGGGGGGAATGCTTAGAAACCAGAGGTCAGTATCTTACCAGAGCCTTTGTCCTCATGCAACAGTGTTCCCAGATTTATTTTCTACTTGCTGCTCCTTTTTCTCTACTAGAGACTATTTCCAAAGGTTTCAGGATCAAGACGTCAGTCACACAAGCAATTGTAAAGGAATGGCAGTTCAGATACTCCTACTGAGTAAGCAAAATATCCTGTTGTCTTCTTGGAAACAATATACTAGCCTGAGTGAGGCCTGAAGGATATTGTCTCTAAACATCTAGCCTTGTGTTGGCGAACCTATGGCATGCATGCCATCTCTGGCACGCAAAGCCATTTTGGAGGGCACACTGAGAGACCGGAGGGTGGGGAAAAAGGAAGAACAGGCATACACCTGCTCCTCCTTTTCCCCTGCCCTCCCATTGCTTCAACTTCCTCTCTAGAGACAGTTAAAGGCACAGAAGGGTGGGAAAGAGGAGGAACCAACGTGCACCCCTGCTTTCCCAGGCCTTCAGCTGTCTTCGGAGAGGCAGCAGAGAGCCTGGTCAGGGGGAAGAGAAGGCCCAACCTTCGGAAGGTGGAAATCCCATCCCCAGAAATCCCGTCCCCTCAGAAGTCCCACCCCCCAGCACCAGGCAACACCCAGTGCCAAAACACCTTTAGGTTTCTGCACTCAGTCTCTAAAAGGTCACCATCACTGATCTAGCTAAATACACATCAGTAAATGTGCCCTGTAGGTACAATGACATCAGGGTCATGGCCTGTAGATGTGGCCTTGTATTCCTTCCATATATTTACTGAATATGTGGAAGAGACCAGTCAAAACCCAACAGATAAAATATTCTAAGATGTGGGTGGAGGCTAGTAAATAAAAGCTCTGTCTCTCATTGGTGTCACTTATGTTCATCACCAGAAATACAGTGGGCCCTTACTATCCAGGGGGATCTGTTCTGCCCCCCCCCCCCATGAATAGGAAAAAACACGAGACCTCAAGTCCCGTTGTTTCTAATGGACATATGCTCATGTGCGCACCAACGTGTGCACACGCCACCATTTTAACAGCTGGGGCTTGCCATCCATCCACAGAGACATGCCCAAATTGTTTATTTGGTTTTTATTTGTTTTAGTTTTAGTTTTTGTTATGTTTTTAAGAATCATTTTAATTCTGCTATTATAGTTTAATTTAGTTTTAAGGGGAGGGAGGATTAGGGTGTGGGATATAGGAATTTTACACTGTCTTTTGTTTTTAAACTATGCTGTACACCACCCCGATTGCCGAGCAGAGGGGCGGCTTAGAAATAAAACTACTTATTATTATTAATCAGCAGATGGCAAGCCCACAGACGGAGCAGGTGCACTGTAAAAGCCACAAGACAGCAGCAGCACCATGGGCTGCTCTCTATGGGATCCTAACATCCGTCCTTCCTGTTTTACTATATTTTGAACATACTGGAAGCCATCATGAAAAACTCTGGCAACTACGGAGGTGTACATGTTTTTAGGTGGAAGCAACAATCAGGAACAGATACCTATAGGGCATTCCTAAATCTTGTCAGAACTGAACAGAAACTCTAGTTCTGCCACTGAACTCTTTCTGGATGAGAATCAAGTGGTTCTGCTGAATTCCAATCCATGCTAATACCATGCCATGGTGATAAGGAAACTTTGCTGGAAGATGAGATCAGGACAGAAGTTGGTTACTACAGTACCACTCAGATTCAGGGAGATTGCAAGCATACAGTGGGCTCTAGATATCTGAGGGTTTGTCATCCATGGAATTAAACATCCGCAGGCAGAAAGCCCCATTGCTTTCAATGGGTGCAAATGTTGCGCTTGCTATTAAGGACAACTTGAGGTCCCATGTTTTTCCTTACTTGCGGGATGTGTGTGTTCCAGAACGGATCCCCCGTGGATACAAAGGGTGGACTGTATTGCAATATCAAAGACAATTCTGTTCTTCCATCTTTGGGAGAACATGAATCACATCTGTGTGGAAATTCTGACTACAAAGGCTTGCAAAAATGTATAACTCCTGTTCTAATCTTCTCATGCCTAAATCAAACACAACTGAGAAGATGAGGAATAGAGTTGGCCTTTCACATCCATGGATTCCTTATCCACGTATTCAAGCATCCACAGCTTGAGAATACTTAAAAAATATATACAGGCATCCCTCTGTTTTCGCAGACTTGGAGTCCGCAATCTTGCCCATTCACGGGCGGGGAGGGACACAATGGACAAAATGGGGCGGGGGTGGGCACGCACCACCATTCAAGCCAATGAGGCTTGAATATTGGCGATTTTCTGTTTTCACAGGGGGGGGTCTGGAATGGATCCCCCGCGAAAACGGAGGGGCAACTGTAAATTCCAAAAAGCAAACCTTGATTTTGCATTGTATTTAAGGGACAGCATTTTACCATACCATTGTATTTAATGGGACTTGTGCATTAACAGATTTTGGTATCCAAGAGGTATTCTGGAACCAAACCAGTGTAGATACCAAGTAGCTTTCTTTTTCAAACACCAGCTAGGACATCTAATGGTGGCAGAAGTTATAGTTTGTCCAAAACTATGTTTTCTAAGAGGAAGAAAACCATGAATATAGATAGGAAGGGGAAAGAGTAAGTTCAAGAAAGGAAAGGATTTGACCCTTCCCATGAAATCTCTTCTGAAAATGCTACTTTAGGCCATTCTCCCACCTCCCCTCCTGCACCGCTTTTTAGTTTGGAATCTGTCTGAAATTAAAATAGACTGGGGAATATTTACAGAGAATTCCTCTTCCACCCACTAAATCTCCTACAAATGGCCAGCATTCAAATTATACGACCAATAATTGGTTCCACAATAATAACTTGAAGAATTTTAAATGGTTTGAGCCCTAATACCAGGGGTAGGCAACCTAAGGCCCGGGGGCTGGATGCGGCCCTCTGAGGCCTTTGGACTGGCCCCAGGCAGGTCCTGCCGCCACCACCCGCCATGATGATATTGATTATTGTTATTACTTGTTCTTGGGGTTTTCTTGGCAAAATCTCCACAGGTGTTTTGCCATGGCTTTTCTGGGAGTGTGCACGCATATATATTTTTAATTTTTTAATTTTTTTTAATTTTAATTTATTTATTTATTTATTTATTTATTTTTGGTGTTTAGGCCCCTCAATTGTCTGAGGGACAGCAACCCGACCCCCGGCTCAAAAAGGTTGCCTACCCCTGCCTAATACAGTTGTCTCTCCCTGTTTGCGGACTTCAAGTCCGCAGTTTCACTCTCTGTGGGACGGACAAGCAGCTATAGATAAAATGGCGGTGCGCAGCCCCGCACAGGCTCCATAGGCACGGGTGCCATTATTTTCAATGGGGTACGAATATTTGCGAGCCGATATTTGCACAGGGAGTGGTGGAAATGATCCCTCACAAACTGGGAGGGAACACTGTATAATTATTTATTGTTTTATGTGAATGAAATATTTACCGTTATGTGCCTTCAAGTGAATTCCTACAGCAACCCTACCAGAGTCATAGTCCAACACTCAAACTACTATGTTATGCAGGATCTCTGTGAAATATTAATATCTTGCCCAACATCATCAGATCGCAGGACAGTACACAATAAAAACAGTTTAAATAATTTAAATTATCTAAAAACATATTGCAGAGTCAGACCCCCACATCTGCACTTTTGATTATTTGTGGATTTGATTAATATGTTCTCTCTAGGAATCTCTAGGTCCACCAGCATGACTGTTATACAAAAAAGAGAAGGGTCTCTCTCTCGCTCTAGCAAACCTCAGTTCTCAGTCAACTACATATAGAGAGAAGCGCTGCTTCAAGCATCCAGATCCCAAACCACTGAGAGCTCATTACCAGCACCCTGATCAGAATTGTTTTTCAAACACCAGGTAGGACTGCCTCTCCTCTTTGCTCTTCCCATCAGATGCTACAGTGCAGATTTTGTTTTATTTATTTATATCCCACTCTTCAGACAAAAAGGCTCCCACAGTGGCTTAGAAGTTATTAATTTGATGGTTGCCTGCTCTCGGATTTACAAGCTAAAGGTTACTGTTACCACCCAGGACACTCTTTTCTAGAAGTGTGACACACTGCATCATAACTCCTTCCACATACTCCTAGAAGGCAAGAAAATCTTATAACATCTTCTAGACTGACCCAGGGAAATGCAAAATGTGTGGGTATGGTGATGAGGTGACATTTTGCATTCCCATAGGTATTCATACAGTCCAATTATAAAAGTCCTTCCTGGGAATCATTTCATTCCATGTGTCTGAGGAAAGTAGGCCAAGACCCAAAATACACTGCAGAAATAATTCAGTTTGAGATCACTTTAACTGCCTTGGCTCAGTGCTAAGGAATCCTGGGAACTGTAGTTTATTGTGGCACCAGAGCTCTCTGATAGAAAAGGCTAAACATCTCACAAAACTACAGTTCCCTGAATTCCCTAGCAGTGAGCCAGAGAAGTTAAAGTGGTCTCAAACTGGATTATTTCAGTAGTGTGTTTTGGACCTATGTCTACCAAAGCTTATGCTACAATTTCTTTTGCACAGTTAGTCTCAAAGGTGCTACAAGATCCAGACTAACACAGTTATGACTCTGAATCCTAAAAGGAAAGTTCTCAGTGGCAAGGAGGGCATTCAGCAGTCTCAACCAGTGGTTCCCAAACTTTATTCTCCCAAAACATTCTGGTGTAGCTGTGTTGACCATTTAACAAATTCAAACAAAAATCCATCAGTGATACCTTTATTGGCCAACAAAAATGCACAATATACTTGTTGCAAGCTTTCGAAGCTCCATGGGCTTCTTCATCAGGCAAGACGTTACAAACCAAACAGAAGAAAAACAATTGGGAGATGTTAGTCAGATGCCAACATGTTATTTCAGTCTTTAGTTAACATGGTATATGATGGGGAGGATATCTTTTGCAGGCAGACTCCTCCTCCTTCTGGCCATGTGACTATAGGGAGACTGGCAAAGTCCAAGAAATTTAAAATCCATTTGCATCTCAAAAGGAACCCCTCTTTTGCAATCCAATATGTTGCCATTCCAGTGAGGCCACAGGCCTCTTTGTGGCAGAGAACAATGGATTCCTCAAGAAGTCTCCATGTGTTTGCATCAGGAATATTTTGGTGGCTGTAGAGGTAAAACATGTGAATTCAGTCCAAATTTAAGAAGAAAAAATGTTCTCCCAGATGTTTTTGACTTCAGCTCCCAGAAATCCTGAAGAAGCTGGCTTGGGCTTCTGACAACTGAAGTCCAACGCACTTGGAGGGCCAAACTTAGGAACCACTGGTCTAAATTACAAAGAAAAGCAAAACACTGTAAGGAGCTCTCAATCTGAACTTTAGCAGACAGGAAAGCTGGTTCTGAAATTAACTTGGTGAGGCAAAGAGCTGCCACACTGCAGAAACAAAACAGTTTGACACAAACATGACAAGATCTTCTTGTGGCACTTCAAAGGGTGGGGTAGGCTGGAGGCCACCAGTGGCATCATTTATGGCAACCCTATTATTATGATAGTCCTCCAGAGGTTGTTGGATTGCAACTCATTGCCTATGTTGGCGAGGGATATTGGGAGGTTCAGTTCAACAATATCTTTAGAATTCAAAGATGATGAAGAGGCCAGTAAAGCTTTGAAAGTAGTTTTTTTTAATTAAATTTTCCAAAAATTAAAAAACAAACATACATACCAAAAACAAAACAAAACACTGTACTACTTCTTATTTACACATACATAGTTACTAACAAACCATACAAATAATTCCTTCCCAGTTGAATTCACCTTAATTTAAGTTCAAAAATAGTTTTTCTATTACTGATAAGATGAAGAAATGTAAAGACTACAAATCATTTTGTTAAATAATTCTTATATACGTATCATATTCAGTATCTAATCATTATTAACTACTTTTCTATTTTCAGTCGCTCTATATAATCGAAATTTCCCATATTTGTGATATTTTTGTATCGTTCACTGAAAGCACTTTTGTGAAACACTTTGCCTTCCCAGTCAGAAAGCTCTGGCGCCCTTCCCACCGAACTACAAATCCCAGAATGACCACGGAAGCCAAAGCGGTGTCAAAACTGCTTTATTTCTGCCGTGTGGCAGCAGCCTCAGACACCCCCTGCTCCTTGCCTCAGGTTATCTAGAAGTGAAGTCCAGCTCCAGCTTTTCTCTGTACTAGTGTTCAACTGGAGGCACCCTAAAACTTAAAGGAGGGGGGGCTGTTGTGACCCCCACAACCTCGGAATCTGCCCAACGCCGCCGACTTCCAGCCAAAGCAAGCGGCCAAGTACCAGCTGCCCGAGGCCTGGCCCTCAGGAGCTTCACCTCAGGGAAAGAGGAGGTGATGAGGTACCTGGAGGGAGCCAGAAAACCGCCCCCTCTCAACCGGGCTTGGCCCCAGAGAGACCTATCTCCCCTTTATCCGCCGCCCAGCCCGTACCTGCTATGCCTCTGCGCGGCGGAGGCGTGGGTATAATAAGCTGCCCTCCGCTGAGTGCTACGCGGTACCGGGCGGAGGGGGATTTGGTCCGCCATTTTCCCTCCGCTCGCTAACTGACCCGAGCCGTCATCGCCGACGCCCGCTTGACGTCACGCGGCCGTAGCTGTGCCGCGCGCCGACGACGACGACGTCACCAACGGCCGGGTGAAGCGAGGAGCGAAGAAGAGGATAAACGAGGGAGGAGGAAGAGGAGAAGGACGCAGCCAATCAGCTCCCGAGGAGAGCTCACGCCCCGCCTTCGAACGCGGAGGCGGAGTCTCGCATAAAGACGGTTGAAAAAAGAAAAAGGGGGGAGGGTGAGCGAGGGAAGAGAAAGTGAAAGCGTGCTGAGGAGAAGCTTGGTGCTTCTGATATGTATATAGTTCCACTCTCATATATATATATATGAGAGAGAGAGAGAGAGAGAGAGAGTGTGTGTACATATATATATATATATAAGACTGAGACTGCCAGGGTTGTCAAACATGACAGGGTCTTCCTGTGGTACTTCAAAGGATGGGGTAGGCTGGAGGCCACCACTTATGGCCACCCTGTTATTATCATACTCCTCCAGATGTTGTTGGACTGCAGCTCCCAGCACTCTTTTGTCATGGCCAATGTTGGTTAGGGGTGCTGGGAGGAATGATTCAACAACGTCTGGAGAATTCAAATGTAGAGAGATCTTGCAGCACCTTTGAGACTAACTGAAATAAACAAGTTGGCAGCATGAGCTTTTATAGACTTAAGCCTACTTCCTCAAAGGTGCTACATGTTGCCAGCTTCTTTCTTTCAGTTAGTCTCAAAGATACTACTAAATCTCTCTACATACTGATTCTACAGACTAACATGGCTATATCTTTGGATTCTACCATCTTGGAGAATTCAGGGATGATGAAGAGCTTTGAAAGCTTACATCTGTGTTGGTGAACTTATGGCATGTGTGCCAGAGATGGCATGCAAAGCCATTTTCCCTGGCATGCAGAGCAGGGAAGAGGAACAGGCCATGGCTGTTCCTCCTCCTCCTCCTCCCAACTGTCCCAGGCTTTCAGCTGCCTCCGGAGAGGTAGTTGAAGGTGCAGGAGGGGAGAAGTACTGCCCTGGTAGTTCCACTCTCATAGGGTGGAAGTCTTGCCTCCACCCCAGAAGTCCCACTTCCGGCACGGGGTAATGCCCTGTGTCAGAAGGCCATTTAGTTTGGGCACTCAGTGCCTAAAAGGTTTGCTATCTATTATCAAAGATATAGCCATGTTAGACTGTAGAATCAGTATATAGAGAGATCTTGTAACACCTTTGAGACTAAAGGGCTGAACAGGCGGCCCCTAAGGGGCAGCATCCCGCCACCCCTTTGCTCACCAGATCGGGGCCGCTCCTTTTTAGAGCGGCAGAAAGCCATCCTTGCCACCCTGGCGGCGTCTTCTTGGTACTCCATTGGTGCAGCATGTGTGAACACCGCGCCAAGAGAGCGCCCTGATGCCTCCCACCATGTGGTGGGGCGCACGGCATGAAGATGAAGACGACGTGGGGCAGAGTTGGGGCAGACGGCGTGAACTTTCCTAGACTTAAGCCTACCTTCTTAGATGCATCTTTGCACCTTTGAGAGTAACAGACAAAGGAAGAAGTTGGCAGCATGAGCTCGACTTCAGATGCATTTGGCCGACGTAGACTGAAATTTAGGAAAGCTCATGTTGCCAACGTCTTTCTCTCAGTTGCTCTCAAAGGTGCTACAAGATCTCTATGTACAATGTATGGAGAGTTGCACAATACCGGCCCCTGTATGCACCTGAGGAAGTGAGCCCCATATCTATCAATACTTTGGCAAGAGTTATTCGGAAGGGATTTGTCACTGCCTTCCTCTGAGGCTGAGAGGGTGTGACTTGCCCAAGGTCACTTACTGGGTTTTTGTGGCTGAGAGGGGGATTCAAACCCTGGTGTGTGGTTTAGTGGTTGGAGCATTGGACTATGACTCTGGAGACTAGGTTTTGAATTCTGGTTCGGCCATGGAAATCCACTGGTTGACCTTGAGCAAGTCACACTCTCTCAGCCTCAGGGGATGGCAATGGCAAAACCGCTCTGGAGAAACTTGCCAAGAAAACCCTTGATAGGGTTGCTGTAAGTTGGAAATTACTTGGGAGGCACATAACAACAACAAAGTCCATAGTCAACAGAAACCACTACACAATTCTGCTAAATTAAATCACTTTAATTGTCCCTGCGAGACCCCTGGGCATAGCACCATATTCTCTCTTTGGAGAGCCACCATTGCTCATCCCTGATTTATGTAAAGGTGCCAGGGACTGAATTTGTATGTTCTGTATTTGCAAAGCATCCACTTTTATCTCTGAGGTGTAGCCCTTCCCTTACTGCAGAATCATTCAGTCCCCCAGATGTTGTTGAACTGCTACTCCCAGCACTCTTTGCCATTGCCTATGTTGGCTAGGGATGCTGGGAGAAACAGTTTAACAATGTCTGGTGAGTTGCATAATACCACTGAATGCACTTGAGGAAGTGAGCTCTGTATCTATCAAAACTTTCACACCTCAGAATTATACCATTACGATTCAGTGGCAGAGATGGCACGCAATTATAGGTACATAGGCATTAGGGTTGGTGTCACCTGGTGCAGTAACTCATGGTGTCATCCTCCCATTGACCTCCCCACATACCACACCATACCGTATCCTTAGCAATGTCACTTGTATATCATAATTCCTGTATATCACTAAATGTAACGGCAAAAGCTGTGACATAAACTACTAGTAAAATTAAAATTATACTTTTAAATTACAAGATCATGTGCACAGCCTAAATGTACAGTGGTACCTTGATATACGAGTGCCCTAATATACGAGTGTTTTGAGATACGAGCCACCGAGCGAGCAATATTTTGCTTTGAGATGAGAGCAAGATTTGAGATACGAGGAATCACACACTACACCGCTGCACACAACCCTAACATGCGGGGCACATGTTGGGGTCGTGTGCAGCGTCTAACAGTTTCTCCCACCTCAGACTAGACCTCAGTCTGTGTGCTTGTTTCCCTCGTTTTCGAAGCATTTTTGATAAGTTGGGTTCGCGTTTTTTGCTTTTTGTACATTTACAAAACATTATCACATTTATTTTTATAACCATGGGTCCGAAGAAGATGATGTCTATTAAATTAAAGCATGAAATCATAGAAAAACATGAGCAAGGTGTGCAAGTAATTGACTTGGCGAGGATGTACGGGCGTAGCACATCAATGATATGTACTGTGCTTTAACAGAAGGAGTTGATAAAGGGTATAACGCCAGCTAAAGGCGTTACAATAATTTCTAAGCTCCGAACCTCTCTCCATGAAAAGATGGAGAAACTACTGATGGTGTGGGTGACAGAGAAGCAGCTTCAAGGAGGAACCTTAACACAAAGCATCATATGTGAGAAGGCACAAGCGATTTACGGTGATTTGCTGAAGCAGATCCCACACACTTCCACAAACAAGGAATCGGAAGACTTGTTTAAAGCCAGTCGGGGCTGGTTTGACAACTTTAGGAAAAGGACCGGCATTCACTCCTTCGTCAGGCATGGTGAGGCAGCAAGTTCGGATGTGAAGGCAGCTGAGGTTTACATCAAAACGTTTTCCGAATTGATAGAAGCCAAAGGATACATCCCCCAGCAAGTCTTCAACTGTGACGAGACAGGGCTTTTCTGGAAAAGGATGCCAAATAGGACTTACATAACGGCAGAGGAGAAGACGATGCCAGATCACAAACCCATGAAGGACAGATTAACTCTAGCACTTTGCGCCAATGCGAGTGGCGACTGCAAGCCTCTGCTAGTATACCATTCGGAAAATCCCAGAGCCTTTAAGTCACATAAGATTTTAAAAAGAAAAACTGCAAGTTATGTGGAGGGCAAATCCGAAGGCGTGGGTCACCAGCAAATTCTTTGTGGAGTGGATAAACCTGGTGTTTGGCCCTTCTGTTAAAAAATATCTACAGGAAAACAACCTACCCGTGCAAGCCCTTCTCGTCCTCGACAATGCCCCTGCTCACCCACCAAATCTCGAAGATGATTTACTCGAAGAGTTCAAGTTTATAAAGGTTCTCTACCTACCACCCAACACCACTCCTATCCTGCAGCCCATGGATCAGCAGGTGATTTCTAATTTTAAGAAGTTGTACACCAAGCACATTTTTTCGGCACTGCTTTGAGGTGACGGAGAACACAAACCTTACCCTTCAAGAGTTCTGGAAGGACCACTTTAACATCGTGATATGCCTAAGAATTATTGATCAGGTCTGGCTGGGTGTTACAACGAGGACCTTAACCTCTGCATGGAAGAAGCTGTGGTCTGAGGCTGTAGCTGAAAGGGCCTTTGAAAGATTGGAACCCGAAGTGTCAGTGGTAGGGGAGATTGTTTCTCTGGGAAAATCCATGGGTCTGGAGGTGGATGAGAGAGATGTGAACGAACTCGTCAAGGAACAGTCTCAGGAGCTGACAACCGAGGAGTTACACAATCTACATTCGCAGCAGCATACGGTGGTTCAACGAAAAATTAGTTTTGAAGAGGAGCCAGAGATGGAGGAGGTTATCTCTACAAGAGATATAAAGGAGATCTTGGGAATGTGGGAGAAAGTTGTAGAGTTCGTGGATAAAAATCACCTTGAAAAAGTTGCAACTGGTCGTGCATCGGAGTTGTTCAACAAAACTTGCCTAACTCATTTCTGCAATATCCTGAAAGGGGGGAAGAAACAAACCTCCTTGGACAGTTTTTTTAAACGATCTGCAGGTGAAAATGAGCAAAGCGTGACGAAAAAAGCGAAGACCAGTGACGAAAACTAAGCGCTTCCGTAAGCACTTCACTTTTTCTTTTATTATGTTTTTATAGATATGTATTTGTTATTTATAAATAAATGTTTCTTCTTGTAAATACATTTTTCTTATTCAAAAACACTTAACAGAAACAACTGAGGTGGTGTTTTGGGAGCTGGAACGGATTAATGGCATTTCAATTAATTTCAATGGGGAAAATTGCTTTGAGATACGAGCAATTTGACATACGAGCAAGGTTATGGAACGAATTAAACTCGTATGTCGAGGTACCACTGTATTTGCATATAAAGATTAAAGAGGAAACTTGGTAAGATGTGATGTTTTTAAAGAATTTCTTAAAATTAATTTTAAACAATTTTAAAAATTCTTTCTCCTTCCATTAAGCCAGGGGTAGGCAACCTTTTTGAGCTGGGGGCCGGGTTGCTGTCTGTCAGTCAATTGGGGGGCCAAAGCACAAAAAAAAAAAAATAATAAAACAAAAATTAAAAAATATGCATGCACACTCTCTCAGCCCCAGAAAAGCCATGGCAAAACTCCTGTGTAGATTTTGTCTAGAAAACCCCAAGAACAAGTAATAACAACAATAATCAATGTCATCATGGCGGGTGGCGGCGGCAGCGGCAGAACTGGCCTGGGGCCGGTCCAAAGGCCTCGGAGGGCCGCATCCAGCCCCCGGGCCTTGGGTTGCCTACCCCTGCATTAAGCCTTGCCCCACTCACACATCTCTTCCACTGAGCTCTAGCATTTTAAAGGGACACAGATGAACAGCACAGCCCGTTTCTGTTGAAATAGATGTCTGAAGAGCAGTGGTGTCACTCCTAGTTTAAGGTGTCACCTGGTGGGGCCTACTCCCCCCCCCCCCCATTGAAGCCTCTGCTGGAGACAAGGGTTTCATGCAGTCAGGGCCCTATTAGAATGTCAGGCCCTTTAGGCTCGAAAGCAAGATGCCCCCCCCCTTTGATTGAGCATGTATAGAAGGAAAATGATTAAGTCTTTCTGTGGTATGGGGGAGGGGTGAGTGCTGGGATTCTGTTCCCTGACTTTGGGCCTTTACAGACTGCCAGAAATAATGCAGCTTGAGTCCAGTTTAACTGCCCTGGCTCAGTGCTAGGGGATCATGGGAACTGTAGTTTATTGTGGCACCAGAGCTCTCTGACACAGAAGGCTCAACGTCTTAGAAAAAACTACAGTTCCCATGATTCCCTAGCACTGAGCCAGGGCAGTTAAAGTGGACTCAAGCTGCATTATTTCTAGCAGTCTGTAAAGGCCCTTTGTCTCCTCTGTTGATTGTATTCTGAACTTATTTCTTGTATATATAATAAATAGGGGGGGGGGCAAATATTTTAATGCTTTTCTATTGTTTTTAAATTGTATTGTTTTAAATTTGCTGTTTGCTGCCCTGAGTTAGGAGAAAGCTGGGATAATAATAATAATGTATCATTATTGCTATATAATAAGCACTTGTGCATACTATTATTTGAAGAGAGTTTTATAGTAAATCAATTTTCAACCTTACTGCTATGCACTTTGACAATTAAGTGGAAAGTCCCTACTCCTCCCATTCTACTTTTTATCCTCCTCCTCCTTACTCACCCCTTTTTAGTTAAGCAGTAAGGCGGGTGCAGATAATTGTGGTTTTGTTAGATAGCTAATCATTTAAACTGAAGATAACACAGACTTGGTTCCTGCTTGAAAAATGTGCTCTACTGCAAATCTTTGTAGGTTGGGATGGGAAGAAGAAAGAATGCAATGTTCAGTTGTGCAGGAAAATGTTCTGCATATTCTCAGAGGTGCTCAAAATATTTTCTATTATGAATTTCCCACCCTTGATTCAGGGGCATCAAGGGGGTGCAGGAAGTGTGGACCACAACAAGAGGGGTGATACTTCTCCCCAAACATCTACTTTTGTCCAAAATGGTCTGTGGTATTTGCCTGCATTCCTTTAAAATGCTGGAGAAATGGTGTAAGTGGGCCAAGGCTCAGTGAGATGGAAGAGAAAGGAGAGGCCTCAGATTTGTTTTTTTAATTAATTTTTATTTTTAAAATAAAACATTTTAAATTTTAATTTATTAAATGTTTATTCTTTTTAATTTTTCTTTAAAACATCATGTTACCAAATTTTCACTTTAACCACATGAAACAATGGTACATGTCCATGCATTTAGGCTGTGCATGTGATATTTTAATTTAAAGACACAATTTTAATTTTGCTAATTGTATGTCACAACTATTGGCATTACATTCAGTGATATACAGGAATTATGATTTATGAGTAACATTTATTTAAAAAAAAACATGACTAAGGGTTCTGCATGGTGTAGTATGGGAGGAGGTCAATGGGGGGATGACACTATGAGTGCACTGAGTACCTTGATTCATTGACTGAGCTTTGTAGGTACAGTTGGTCCTCCACATTTGCAGCTTTGACTTTTGCGGATTTCATTGTTTGCAGTTTTGATTAACATGTTGTCTCTAGGAATCTCTAGGTCCTTCAGTGCAATTCTGATAGAAATTGACCGTACAGTTGTGCTGGAGAACCTCGAAATGCCTAGAGAAAACACTTCTCTAGGCATTTGTAGGTCCTCCAGCAAGATTCTGTGGTCAACTTCTAGCAGATGTTGACTATGGAGTTGCACTGGAGGACGTGGAGATTCTTAGAGAGGTGTTCTCTTAGGATAGTGTTTTTTATTCCACATTCACGGGGGTCCTTTACCCCTAACCCTAGCAAATGTGGAGGGACCACCGTATTCACTCAATCGCTGTATTTGTTTATTTCCTCATTAATGAAACAAGGCATTTGAAGCATGAAGTGTCCAGGTTGGTGAGAGTGGAAAGAAAAGAGAGATGCAAACAAGTGACAAACTGAACTGAAGAGACTGTAAGAGGTACTGCCATGCATTAGGCTTTCCCAACCTGACAGTTACCAAACATGATAGAGTCTGACCATTCCCAGGCAAGAGTCATATTATAGGCCTTGTAGTCAGTCATATTATGCACTTTGTTCCTCCATTCTATGTGGGAGGGAAGGAACTTCAAAAGTACAAAAAAAGCCATTGTGAAAGAGCAAATAGCAGAATGGGCCCATAGAAACACCAGTGACAGTTTGTTATGTTCTCCATATATCCCATGGTATACTCCAAAACTTAACATTTAAACAAGAAGTTAATTTAATTAATTAAATTATTTCAGTTTACTAGTGTTGATGGTAATGAATTAATTTCTCAGTTTGTAGCATTTATCAAATTTAAAAATGAACATTCTAGGTTTTGATCCTTCCTGTGCCTTGGTCTGCATTGTAAGTCTAAGCCTGTTTCACTGCATGTTTTTGTTTCCAGTTTTATATTCTGTCTTTTTTGTGTGAGAGTAATTCTGATGGACTAACACTGAACTATAGGTAGCAGCTCCATTTTTCAACACTCCTCACTTTAAAATAATTGTAAAAAGAACTCATAGCAAATGAAATATTAGGGGAAGAGACTTTTCATCTGTGTCTTTGTGTCTTGTTCCTTGCTCCACTTGCTGAAAGAGGACCATTAAAATGCGATCATCTTCTTCAATGTACTATGTCAAAATAATACTATCCAGTTATGTTGTATGTGTTGTTAGCAGACGTCCTCCATTTTTATTATATATTTTAGCCATGTGGAGTTCCCTATGACCCCATCCTGACCCTTGGGAGATGGCAGCCATAAGGATTTCCCGGACAGGCAGGTTTTGGGAGTTGCCCTTGGGAATATCCCATTATGTTAGAAAACATACCTAATAGTGTTCGTTTGTCTCAGTCTCACACTTGATGAGACAGTGATTAGATTTGATGGCACCTCCTTTCTCTAGCTTCCTTTCCTTGATTGCTTTGATACCACATGCATTGTTTAGACCAGGGGTAGGCAACCTTTTTGAGCTGGGGGCCGGGTTGCTGTCCCTCAGACAATTGGGGGGCCGAAGCACCAAAATAAATAAATAAATAAATAAATATTTTTTAAAAAATTAAAAATATATTTTCATGCACACTCTCTCAGCCCCAGAAAAGCCATGGCAAAACCCCTGTGGAGATTTTGCCAAGAAAACCCCAAGAACAAGTAATAGCAACAATAATCAATATCATTATGATGGGCGGTGGCAGCGGCAGCGGGGGGCGGCGGCGGCAGCGGCAGGACTGGCCTAGGGCCGGTCCAAAGGCCTCGGGGGGGGGCGCATTCAGCCTCCAGGCCTTAGGTTGCCTACCCCTGGTTTAGACTATGCCCAGACTTAAGTAAACAATGAAAAGCCCCTCACGCCTTTGTCTAGCTATTGTCCAGCCCATGGCTAGAAGGCAGAAATTGCCCTTAAAAACCCCTGGATTTTAGCAGACATTGTGCTACCTTGGAAGTGCATGCTGAAACTCTGTCGGTCTGCGCTCTGAGATAGTTCCCGCTACCCCCCTCTTGCCGGTCGTGCCCCTTCCACGGAGCTCATCTTCATTCGCCGCCAAAGCCCAGAGGAGTCGCTCGGGTGTAAGTATGTCCTGGTCTTTCTCTCTTTGCCTTCCCCGCTCTCTCTCTTCCCCCGCTTATTCTTCTAGTGTATATGTGTGTGTGTGCCGCATTTGGATGTTTGCTTATTTTGTTAATAAAAGATTTCATACTTTAATTGGAGTTTGGTCAGTCTCAGTGTCTTCCCTAGCCAAAACCTCTTATATATCCCGTAGACAATTGGATAAGATCTTAGAAGCTAAGTTGGGTGCTTCCCTCTCATTTGAGCTAATTATAAATTCCACAAAATTAGGTCTTGGCTTCCCAACAGATTGGTGGAGAATGCGGGCAATCCCCGAAATTTAGACACCCCAAACTGATCACTAGGGCTATTTAAATCTCAGCACGTAGGAGAAATAAGGTTCTAGGCAAAGGAGACGCCGATATGAGTGTTAGGAAGGAGTGATTGTGTTTGCGTGACTGGAAATCTTGGGTTGGCTATCCCTTTTCTTACTTTTTCTATCATGGGTTGGTAGAGAAGAGCCAGGTTCCCCCATTCAGGTTCCCCCCCCCCCCCCAATAATCCAACTGTAGACAGTCCCCAGAACCACTTTGGACAAGCTAAGGTAGACGAAGTGAGGAGACGTCCTCATCTGAAGCTACCTGGGTGCAAGGTTGGAAGGTTAGCGAGGGCAGGGAAGCCCAGTGCAGCTAGCTGAACCCTGGCAAGGGAGAGTCCCAGTTCAGCCAGGGGAAGTGAGAAGGAGTCTAAAGAAAGCTTGCGAGGAACGGGAGAGTTCCAGTGCAGCCAGTGGGTCTAGAAGTCCGCCAGTGGGTCTAGAGAAAGCCGGTGAGGGGTGAGGAAAAGCCCTAGAGCAGCCGGTGGGTCTAGAGAAAGCTGGTGAGGGGTGGGAGAGCCCTAGTGAAATTGGTGTGTTTTAAGAGAACCGCCAGTGGGTCTAGAGAAAACTGTTGAGCAGTGAGGAAAGCCCTAGTGCAGGCAGTAAAAGGATTGGCGAGGGGCGGGAAAGCTCTAGTGCAGCCAATCCGGTAGCAGGAAAAAAAGGTCAGCTGGTAAGGGCAAGGAAGCTCTAGTGTCGCCAGCGCAGTCAGGAGAGAGCGCGAGAGTTAGGAAATGGAGATGGAACAGATTTACCGAGAGGAGAAAGTGCAGAATAGGCTACAGAGGTGGATCACCAAGAAGGGACGCAATCCCTGGATCCCAGGGGTGTTCCTGACAGATGATCCATTTCTGACCCTGCTGGAGGTTTATGACATCAAGACCGCTAAGAAGGGACTTAAGAGTGTCCTGCAGTCAGAAAAAGATAGGTTGGCATCATGGGGAATCTGGACCCTAGCCCATGACGCCGTAGAAAAGTACAAAGAGTATAAATTGGAGGTAGAGGTGTCCCGAAAACAAATAGGAGAATTGGTAACCCAGGCAAGGGACAAAGTAACAGAAAACATGGATCTCACTAGGAGAGCCCATGAGGCAAGGCAGAGAGCAGATAGGGCAGAGCAGGAAAACGTAGCCCTTAAGCAGAAATTGGCAGAACTAGAATTTAAATTAGGCCAAGCAAGACAAGCCGCGGACTTTATTGTGGCCCAAAAGACAGAAGCGGCAGCCCAAGCCGACCACACCATGTGTGAGGCCCGAATTAGAGAACTGGAAAGCCAAATAAATTTGAAAAGCACCCTCGTGGCCACAGTGCAGCCTAACATTTTAGAATGGCCACGCAAGCCAATGTCCTTCAGGGGAGCCCATTGCCGGTAGAGGCACGGATTCCCCCACCCTACAATCCCCAATGGAGTCCCCCAAAAAGGGAATGAACCCACGGAGGGGTGCACTCCAGGCATATCCATGGATCCAGTTAAAACCCGGAGTATGGTAGAAACAAAAGCCACCTCAGAAGATGGCACAGTTACTAAGACAGTGGAAGAGACGGTCTCATGGTCACTAACAGAAATTAAAACCCTAGCAGACCAGCAAGGAAGACTAAATCCCCAGACAGGAGTCCGATGGATGTCTAACATCATCCTTTCATACCCAAAGGCTAAAGGACAGGACCTCACACAGATAGCAAGGCTGAGTATAGATCCCGCTTACTTAGGACCCTTCAAGGCAGCTGTTTCCAACTATGATTTGGCAAACTTAGAATTAAAGGAATGGATACGCATAATGGTGCAATTCCTCTGGCCATGTACTACCGTAAGGGCAAAATGCCATAACGAGATACAGCAGCCCGACGAAGCCCCAGACACTTATGTAGCCAGAAAGAAAATGTTAGCAATCCTAGCAGGAGAAGTTAACCTTAATCGTGACGGGATTCCACTCTTGAATTGTACTGAGTTTATAAGAGAAGTATACCAAGGTTTAAATGAGGCAGCTAAAACATACATAGGTCCCGCCTACCACCAACTTAGCACTATAGATTGGCAAGGATTTTTACAGCACATTCAGGCACCTTCCTAGATATTTTGGACTAGAGAAGCACAGAAAGATATGGCTAAGAGCTTAGTGACAGCAAACTCAGCAAAACCTCCCCGCAGCCTAGGAAGGAAGACGGACAGAGATAGCGAACCAGTCCACGCGGTTACATACTGGAACACCAGCCCCCATTCTCAATCCATATCCAGTGAACCAGGAAGGCTCCCCAATAACAATTCATTTAGGAGAGACTTTAGGAACTACCCAGAGGACCCAATAACCCAGACTATGGGAAGGACCCCTTGCAGGAAATCAGGAGCCCTATTTGGAGGCAACTAAGGGAATTAGGATACCTCGTCACGGACCTTCATGGTCGACTCACGCATGAGCTCACTGAGCTGCTACTCCAAGCCCTAAGTGGCCAAGGCCCCAATGGACCCAACACCAACCCTAATGCCCCTACACCCCAGAACCCGATGCAGAACCCCAGTCAATCAGGTTAGGGACGCCCGGGATCCTGCGGCTCACGGAGAGCCAGGGCAGACCTTCGGATCCCTCGGGCTGAAGACCCTCCTGCCCGAAACCCTCATAGTCCCCCACATCCACCTCCCAGGACCGGAGCTATTAAGGCCCCAAGGAACCCAGTCTCCGCAATCACTCTCCGCAACGCCCCCGGTCCTCCAACTCCCGCAATCCCTCCACCTAACCAACAGATAGTCGCCACATTAAAACCAGATTTTTGGGGACACCTGACTGTAAATGTGAAGGTGGGCTCCCACAACAAACCCAAACCAGCCACTTTACTCATGGACTCCAGCGCCACAGTCAACACCCTTCACCACAAGTTAGCCGCTGTAGGGAATAAGACACAGGATAACATGGAACTAATAGGTTTTGGGAAGGGCAAGCACCAAGCCCCCATTTGGAGAGACATCCCCATCCATTTAGGACCCATCTTAGACCGCATCAGGGTGTGTGAGAACCAGGGAGAAGATGACGGAATTTTAGGAGCAGGATTTCTCACTGCTTGACCACTCTCCCTGCAGACCTAGAGCCAGTTGTTTTGAATCACGAATGGATGAAAACTCTCCTACAGAGCATCCAGCAAACCCACAGACAAGTAGTGGAAAGATTAGGACAGAACATGAGAAGCATGGACAAAAGATTAGGTTGGGTGCGCAACCCTCAACAATGGGACCCTGGAAAGCAAGTGATGTATCGAAACTGTTTTAAACAGAGACACAACCTTACAGCTAAGTGGCTAGGACTGGTAGAGATAGTTGAGAGTGTCCCCAGCCATGTACCAAGTTAGAATCCCTAGCCGCCATGGGACCAGACTAAAGTACTTCCACATATCGCAGCTCAAGGAATGGAAAGGAAGTCCGACGCCTGTAAAGCCAGTTCGGTCGGAGCCTGATCCAGTGCCCACCATAGACCTGACTGAGACATTTGTGAGCCTCTTCCCCACATAGCCAGTTAGTGAGATGCCTCTCTGCTTCCCCACAGGGACAAGAGATGGCCCTGAGCACATGGACCCTGTAGATACTGCTATGGATGCCAGTCAAGGTCTGTGCTAGTGTTTACCCAACCCAGTTCCACACCGATTGGAAATATAATATAGAGGCCAAATGCACTGCGCCACCCTGTGCCCAGGAATGATGGCGATAATAGATGCTATGAGCAATGCAAGGACCTGGTATGACAAGGGACTCCCCATTTTAATAAAAACCAGAATATATGTCACAAAAAGAAACACCCTAGCCTCAAGATCATATATGTTTGGTCCTAAAGAGCTCACTTGGGTGGAGGCATATGCAGGCCCCCTCCCCTTTCAAGCAGAAATCTGGAGAAGACACCGCTTTGATCCCCCATTCAGCAAACCCCTGCCTCTTTTAACACCTCCCTCTCCATAGATTATCTGTGCTGCCCTACATGGGCTTGGAAGATCAGACTGTTCGTTTGTCGCGACTTCATTCGCACCCCCACTAATTGCACCATAACATGCCGGTGCATGATGTGTCCAGATATCCCCACCAAAATCCCCGCCATGATCCAGGAGCCATCTATGTTCACTGGCAACATAGTAATTAGAAAAGATATCTCCCTTTACGCATACACAGAGATCCAACCCATAGTCACCAACCTAAAATTAAATTTAACAGCCGTGAATGTAGGACGCATGATCCCCATTTGTAGTCCCTATTTAAAAGCTGCATGGGCACAATGGGAACAAATGGGAACATCCAGGAAAAGCATAGTAGAGGTGATTATCAGTTAGTACAGCATCTTATTTCTAGACGCCTTCTTTTGCTTCCCATCTGTTTCAACCCAGTTTTCACCTGCTAGAGGCAGCTGGTGTTCTATCTTGTAGAATCATAGTGATGGAAGGGACTGGAAGGGCCATCTAATCAACTTCCTGCCATTCAGAAATGCACAACCAAAGCGCTCCTGAGATGACTGCCCAGTTTCTATGTAAAAACTTTTCAAGAGGAAGAGTTCACTATGTGTTGAGGCAGTCTGTTCCATGGTGGATCAGCTCTTACAGAATGGAGGTTTTCCCTAATGTTTAACTGGAATCTCTTTTTTGTAATTTGAAGCCATTGGTTTGTGTTCTAGTCTTTGGGACAGGAGAAAACAAATTCACTCCATCTTTTACATGACATCACCTCAGATATTTAAAGATGGCTATTGTGTCACCTTTCAGTCTTCTGTTCTCCATGCTAAACATACCCAGCTTCCTAAGTCATTCCTCATAGGAATTGGTTTCCAGACCTTTGATTATCTTGGACACAATTTTCTGCTTAGTTCCAGCTTGTCTATATCTTTCTTGAATTCATTAACACTATATTTACATTCTGGCTCTCAATAGGCATGGGAGTGCCACTATGTCTGATAGTCCTGATGAGAAATCTGTACTTAGGACAAGTGTTAGAACAGAATGTGGAGAAATAGAATAGTTCCCAATTGGAGAAGGAGTCAGGCAAGGCTGCATTCTATCACTCTACTTATTAATATATACAGAAAATATCATACGAAGAGCAGGTTTAGACTTAGAAGAAAGAGGAGTGAAGATAAGTTGAAGGAATATCAATAATGTAAGATATGTGGATAGCACTATATTACTAGTGGAAAATATCACAAATTTGGAACAATTACTAAGGAAGGTCAAAGAAGAAAGTGCAAAGGCAGGCTTACTGCTGAACATAAAGAAAACAAATATAATGAGCACAGATGATCTACATAAATTCAACCTAGACAATGAAGAAATTGAAATAGTTAAAGAATTCCCATATCTAGGATCAAACATTGATCAAAATGAAGACTACAGTCAAGAAAACAGAAGAAGACTAAGAATGGGAACTAGACAAGATCAGCGGCATCACTAGGGGGTGTACTATGCCATTGGGTGTCACCCAATGGCATAGTACACCCCGGGGAGAGTGGGCGGCTGCCTTCTGGGTCCAGTGCAGCTATGGCCACGCAGGACTCAAAAGGCCGGGCAGGGAGGTGGCTGCACTTTGGGTCCTGTGAAGCCATGGCCATGTGGGACTCAGAAAGTGGGGTGAGGGAAGATGGCTGCCTTCTGGGTCCCACATGGCTAGGGCTACATGGGACTTGAAAGGCCGAGGCTTGCTGACAGGGCTGAGCATGTCCCCCACCTCGCTGCTGGGGCACCATTTTATGTGCTGTGACACCAAAGTGGGGGAATACCCTTTTGTCCCCATCCCCCAGAAGCCCTGCCTCCCTGCACCAGGTGACACCACCTGGTGTCCAGGGATGCCACTGGACAAGATCCTAAAGAGTAAAGATATACAATTGAGTACTAAAGTTAGAATCGTCCAAGCCATTATATTTCCTATCACCATGTATGGATGTGAGAGCTGGACAGTGAAGAAAGTTGACAGAAAGAAAAGAAACTCATCTGAGGTATGGTGCTGAAAAAGAGTGCTAAGGATAATGAGGACAGACAGAAAAGAAAAAGAAAAAACACCCCCAAACCAATGGGTCCTCAAACAGATCAAGCCTGAAGTCTCAGTGGAAAGCAAGATGATTAAATAGAGGCTGTTGTACTTTGGCCACATGGTGAAAAGACAATGATGTTAGGGAAAGTATGCATACAGATGTTTAGACTCACAGGACGTTACCACACTTGCAGCAAGAGAGCGGCGAGAAAGCTGGTCGGAATCATTTCGGAACCATTTTGGGCTCATTCCGGAATGTGCCCGGCAAGCGGAACACATTACCACACTAGAATGGAATCAGTGAGGAATGTGAGATTCCGGAATGGTTCCGCTCTGGGGGCTCGGAACTCCTGTTCACACAGAACTTGAAAGATCCCTACCTCGATCCGGCAAGGATGTTCATGCACATGCGCAGGACGTTACCACACTTGCAGCAAGAGAGCGGCGAGAAAGCTGGTCGGAATCATTTCGGAACCATTTTGGGCTCATTCCGGAATGTGCCCGGCAAGCGGAACACATTACCACACTAGAATGGAATCAGTGAGGAATGTGAGATTCCGGAATGGTTCCGCTCTGGGGGCTCGGAACTCCTGTTCACACAGAACTTGAAAGATCCCTACCTCGATCCGGCAAGGATGTTCATGCACATGCGCAGACAGGGCAAGGCAAGGGGTCCAGGAGGGGATCCCTCTCTGGCGCTGGCAAAGCAAAGCAAGGCAAGGGGTCCAGGAGGGGATCCCTCCCTGGCGCTGGCAAAGAAGGGCAAGGCAAGGGGTCCAGGAGGGGATCCCTCTCTGGCGCTGGCAAAGCAAGGCAAGGCAAGGGGTCCAGGAGGGAAGGGCAAGGCAAGGGGTCCAGGAGGGGATCCCTCCCTGGCGCTGGCAAAGAAGGGCAAGGCAAGGGGTCCAGGAGGGGATCCCTCTCTTCTGGCGCTGGCAAAGCAAGGCAAGGCAAGGGGTCCAGGAGGGGATCCCTCCCTGGCGCTGGCAAAGAAGGGCAAGGCAAGGGGTCCAGGAGGGGATCCCTCTCTTCTGGCGCTGGCAAAGCAAAGCAAGGCAAGGGGTCCAGGAGGGGATCCCTCTCTGGCGCTGGCAAAGCAAGGCAAGGCAAGGGGTCCAGGAGGGGATCCCTCCCTGGCGCTGGCAAAGAAGGGCAAGGCAAGGGGTCCAGGAGGGGATCCCTCTCTTTTGGCGCTGGCAAAGCAAGGCAAGGCAAGGCAAGGCAGTGGACTTACCACAAGTTCCCGGCTGCGCTCCAGCTCCAGGTGTGCTGGTGGGGAAGGTGTTGGTCCCCCGGCAGCCCCAGCGCCTCACCTCTCCCACATACCGCAAGGAACCATCGGCCGTAATTTTAAGGAATACACCCGAGCGGTCGGCACTATACCGGAATGACAAGGATCTCGTGTTTATACCTATGCCGAGATCAGCGTCATTCCGGTATAGTGCCGACCGCTCGGGTGTATTCCTTAAAATTCTCGGAAGTCAAAAGGACTGAAACGAAGCTGAAATGACGCCGAGACGAGGTAGGGAAGGGCGGGGTTTGCTGTGACGTCGTGTGAACACACGGAAAAAAAGTCTGAAACGAGGCTGAAACGAGGCTGAAGTGAGGCTGAAATGACGCTGCTGTAGGGCCAGTGTGGTAACGTCCGCAGACAGGGCAAGGCAAGGGGTTCAGGAGGGGATCCCTCTCTGGCGCTGGCAAAGCAAAGCAAGGCAAGGGGTCCAGGAGGGGATCCCTCCCTGGCGCTGGCAAAGAAGGGCAAGGCAAGGGGTCCAGGAGGGGATCCCTCTCTGGCGCTGGCAAAGCAAGGCAAGGCAAGGGGTCCAGGAGGGAAGGGCAAGGCAAGGGGTTCAGGAGGGGATCCCTCCCTGGCGCTGGCAAAGAAGGGCAAGGCAAGGGGTCCAGGAGGGGATCCCTCTCTTCTGGCGCTGGCAAAGCAAGGCAAGGCAAGGGGTCCAGGAGGGGATCCCTCCCTGGCGCTGGCAAAGAAGGGCAAGGCAAGGGGTCCAGGAGGGGATCCCTCTCTTCTGGCGCTGGCAAAGCAAAGCAAGGCAAGGGGTCCAGGAGGGGATCCCTCTCTGGCGCTGGCAAAGCAAGGCAAGGCAAGGGGTCCAGGAGGGGATCCCTCCCTGGCGCTGGCAAAGAAGGGCAAGGCAAGGGGTCCAGGAGGGGATCCCTCTCTTCTGGCGCTGGCAAAACAAGGCAAGGCAAGGCAGTGGACTTACCACAAGTTCCCGGCTGCGCTCCAGCTCCAGGTGTGCTGGTGGGGAAGGTGTTGGTCCCCCGGCAGCCCCAGCGCCTCACCTCTCCCACATACCGCAAGGAACCATCGGCCGTAATTTTAAGGAATACACCCGAGCGGTCGGCACTATACCGGAATGACAAGGATCTCGTGTTTATACCTATGCCGAGATCAGCGTCATTCCGGTATAGTGCCGACCGCTCGGGTGTATTCCTTAAAATTCTCGGAAGTCAAAAGGACTGAAACGAAGCTGAAATGACGCCGAGACGAGGTAGGGAAGGGCGGGGTTTGCTGTGACGTCGTGTGAACACACGGAAAAAAAGTCTGAAACGAGGCTGAAACGAGGCTGAAGTGAGGCTGAAATGACGCTGCTGTAGGGCCAGTGTGGTAACGTCCACAGTCAAGGAGGTCATGGGCCTGAATCTGCAGAAGCTGAGCTGAGCAGAGCAGTGGAGTACAGGGAGGACTGGAGTATCTCATCCACAGGGTGCCTGTATTTATTTTATAGGACTGTTATGGGACCTGTTATAAGGAAAGCATCCTGCGCTTCAAGTTGTAGAATTCCCTGTTTTGCCTATTGGCCATGTTGGTTAAGGGATTCTGCAACTTGTATCCCAAAATGGAAATTTTCCATGCTTCGGTTGGTAGCCTATATATCAGCTGTCAATTTCTTTTCAGGTGATCAGCTTAACAAAGGATGTGCAGCTGGTTATGTCGTTGTTGTGTGCCTTTAAGTCATTTCTGACTTATGGTGACCCTAAGGTGAACCTATCATGGAGTTTTCTTGGCAAGATTTGTTCAGAGGAGGTTTGCCATTTCCTTCCCCTGAGGGTGAGAACATGTGATTTGCCCAAGGTTACCCAGTGGGTTTAATGGCCAAGCTGAGAATAGGACCCTGCAGAGTCATATTCCAACACTCGTGTATGTATAGTCATATCTGTATAACAAAAGTCCTTTATTTAAAGGATAAATTAGTACACAACCTTCCCCTGTCATTAATGCAATTTCACCTTGTTTTCTATCTCTGTTATTAACACTGATAGTTAAACTGGAAGAAAATATACATTTTATGGGGTAGCATTGAGAATGTGAAGTGATCTTTCTGGTGTACGCCTAGACCAAATGCACAGAGGCTGGATGGCCATCTGTCAGGGATGCTTTAATTGGGAGTTCCTGCATGGCAGGGGGTTGGACTGGATGGCCCTTGTGGTCTCTTCCAACTCTATAATTCTATGATTCTATGATTCTTTTACACTAAAGTTTCCTTCAGTCAAACTCAATAGTTTGGTCATTTAGGAGGGCCACACCCACTATATATGCATACACTTTATATGCAAAAAGGACCAGATTTAATTGCTTGTGCATTTTCACTGTATTTTAGCAAGAGATGTCTAGGCGTGGATATTATGTACATTAATACTACATTTGAAGCTGAGTCACTTAGCCAACCCCCCACCGCTTGTACTCAAAGTCACACAGTACAAGTATAACTTTTGCACTTGCAAAAGACTCATTTTAGACACCTTCCAATTAATATTTTATAGGTTTCAATTATGACTGCCTTATCAAGCCCACTGGGAAGACAAGGCACAACAATTATTATAATAACTTTGTTAGCTATAATTTCCTCTTCATCTGAAAGCATGGATGGATGTTTCTAGAAGCTGCATGTTAAGCAGAAGTGCTTACACCTGACCTTGCACCTCATCCACTCTTTCTGCACAGCGGTGCCTCTTTCTTTCCTTGAAAGACAGGTGCAATTTGTAGCCACACAAATTATACAGTCCTTGCTATTAACATTCTTTTATCTAGTAAATTACTTACATTGATTATGCTGAAGAAGGTGCTATGAAATGTTGCTAAAGCATGTCTATGATTTGGCTGTAATATATAATTCTTAAATTAAGACAAGGCTGAAAAGAAATGACATCTTGTGATAGCAGATGCGAAATTTAGATCTTGGCCACATAATAGTCATTAAACATCCTGTGTTAGTCTGTGTAAGAATATGTGTGCTTGGACCCAGTATCCTGGCTGAATTCCAATTCAGGTAATTACTCTGTCTACCTAATCTCCCCCGTAGTTTCAATAGGATAAGTTATGGTATTTTTCTTTTGCTTCATGCTTCAAATTGTTTAGCTAGTATTCCTGATGCTGGTGAGGTTATGTGCTGCATTCCACTGCAGACTTAGCTATGCTTCATCCTAAAACAAAAGGTATCAGTTGCATCCTTGGATTGATAAAAGCCAGAATTTGTAAGCAGTAATCTGTGTGCTCCTCCCCCAAGTAGATTTGAAAATCCTGTTTCTTGCCTGCTGTCTGAGAGGTGCCACAAATGTTCAAGCTATGTTGGGAAGGATAGGCCAAGGCCCATCCCTATTTCCTCAGCCCTAGACTTTACTAATCTCTCTTCTCAGGACCAAATGAAAACAACAATACACACAAAAAGGCTGATAGCGCTCTTTTCTTTCCATCAAAAGCAGGCCAACAGCCTACTTTCCTCTCTTTCCCCAGCCCAGACTTTCTTGCTCCCCAAAGGAGAACAGAAGTTATCCTCACTGGTGCCAGCCTCTTTTATTGTGCAGTTGGTCACTAACTGGAAACAATTCTTGGATTATAAATGAGTCCTAATTAGTGCAAGGAACTGTACTAATTGGGGCAGGCGTGAGTGAGGTCTAATTTGAGAATGAATAATCTTACTTTCTTGATTTTGGAGAGGAAAGGATCCCATCTCATTTTTATTATTTTGTGTATCCATCTCTCTCCCAGAGCAGGGACTGGAGGTGGTTTACAATATAATTAAAAGTGAACAATAAATTATATAGGTAATGTCAAATTAGAATCAAACAAAATGATGTATTAAAACACAATTGAATTAAATGGGTTAAAAGCATATCCCAGAATAGATTGTCCCACCTTAACCTGTGCTCCTCTCTCA
Source organism: Phrynosoma blainvillii (assembly GCA_026167975.1). Classification (NCBI taxonomy): domain Eukaryota; kingdom Metazoa; phylum Chordata; class Lepidosauria; order Squamata; family Phrynosomatidae; genus Phrynosoma; species Phrynosoma blainvillii. Next base: position 95,872,982 of record JANUYF010000004.1, on the reverse strand, counting down.
CTGTACATTTCTCTATACACCTATTGGTGTTCCAGAAAGCACGCTGTTTAATTTTATGCTCTTATTTTAATACTGTATTTATTCTTTTAAGGGAGGATTAATTGTTATTATTGTTTAATGTAAGGTATGCTTTTAAACTGTTTCCTATATTATGTAAGCCACCTTGATTGCCTTGGCAAAAGGCGGGATATAAGAATAAAGGTATTATTATTATTATTATTATTATTACATATCAAAATAATAATCAAAAACTGTATCTTCTACACATTAAATGCTATGACTTTAGCATTCAGCCAGTTTCTGAATGGCTGCCTGCATAGAGAGATATTTGATATGTCTATGGCTGGAGAACACAGTGGGGCCAGCCTAGGCTCTTATTTTATGAATGCCTTGGTTGTGATCTTATGTGGTGACTATGGGCCTTTGCAGACTGCCAGAAATAGTGCAAATTGAGTCCACTTTAAATTGAGGCACTGCCCTGGCTCAGTGCTAAGGAATTATGGGAACTGTAATTTATTGTGGCACCAGAGCTCTCTGACAGAGAAGGCTCAGTGTCTTAGAAAAAAATACAATTCCCATAATTCCCTAGCACTGAGCCAGGGCAGTGCCTCAATTTAAAGTGGACTCAATTTGCACTATTTCTGGCAGTCTGCAAAGGCCCTAAAACTAGCCCTTCAGGCTTTGTAATCTTTTTTATTGGTTAATATTGTATCTACTCCCTTACCAACCTACCTATGCTGTTAGGTCATCTGCCAGTATCATCTTCTGTGTTTCTTTCCTATTTGAGTGGAGCCTGAGTCAACAAAGGTTGGATATGAAAATTATTGGTTCTTGAACAATGCTGGTGGGATGGTCTTCTCTGACGCATCTCCTGAAGCCTATGTGGTTTTCACTGAGAAACAACACATGCCCCATGTTCTTCACATTAGGTTTGTAAATACTTCTTATATGCTTCTAAGTATTGTAATAACACTACTTTGTTTTATCTTCTGACTTACCTTTTATTTGCATTCTCATGTAGTTTTAATTTGTATTTTTTAACCTTGCAAACAAACCATCCTGAAAACAGTGTTGATGATGTGTGGGACAAAAACTGAAATGAATTTTTTTCTTGCTGTGACTCCTGTATAGAGAGAACCTTGGACTGAAAAGTGGAACCTAAGAACTGTCCATATCAGACTTCAATACTTTGCATTTGTCACTAATAAAAGCTTCCAGTTATTCCAACTGTGTTTCAAGCCTTCTTGTTGCAGCAGTTAATGCTTTGCAGCTACAACTAACTTGAAACCCTGTAGTTTAGATGCTATATGTAAGTGAAAGCTATGGACCACAATATACTACTATTATAGTGTGTTTTGAGGAACGCCATCTCAAAAATCTTAAAATGAAGCACATGTACAGAAAGTGAAAGCTATTAACCTTTGGGGGTGCATTCTGCTGCAGTGTCTGCAACACAATCTCTACTTTCCATCTTGGTTTATCTAGTCATCAATAGAGTCACAATAGTAGCTGAACGGATGTCTTTCAGCATTGATGGCCTAGTCTATTGTTTAATAATGGATGATTTGTGCAATTCTTAGATGAATGATCTTGTAATGAATGATAGGAGTATAAACCTTTGCCTTTCTGTACTGAATGTGTCTGTGCATAAGGAAAAGGGGTATCTCCTGACTAGAATTTTTAATAGTATGAATTGAAACCTATGAATCTGCATATTTTTGCATGTGAATATATATTCTGAAACTAAAAAAAAAAAGTAATTAAATTGTACCTGTGTAGTTTGCAGCAAAGGGGGCTTTCTCCCTCTGTGGAAGAAGGATGCCTCTTCTGTAATGAGTTTACCATTCATGTTTCTTGTACAGTGGACCCTTATAGCTACTGGAGTTTGGTCCAGGACCCCACTCCATACTAAAACTTGTGAATACCGAAGTCCTATTATATACAGTGGTGTAGTAAAATAACATCCCTTACATAAAACAACAAAAGATTTTCCTTTTGGATTTTTTTTTTTTTTTGGTATGTGTGAATATTTTCAAACTGTGTTTGATTGAATCCATAGATGCTGAATCTGTGAATAAGGAGAGCCTACTGTAGTGATTTTAAGAAGCAAAACAACCTGCTGCCTAATTTAATAGGAGGCATCATTCCTCGTGTTATATAACCCTCACACATTAGGCATCCTAGTTCTCAGGATAATGTTTTGTTTCAAAATCCACACAGAACCAGACTTACGGTGCAGGCATTCTGCTGCTGAATCAACTGCATGGTTGTAAACCAAGAATAGGAACACTGAACCTGCTTCTGTACACACATCCAGAGCTTTTGTGTGCAGTGTATATGAAAGATGCATGGACTGCTAAGCTATGCCTGAGCAAATGTCAGGGAAGACCTGGTAGCACTCATAATTAAGTTGATGAGAAATGGGCAGAGGAGAATCAGAGGGTTATTTTCCTGTATTTTTAGGGCCTTTGCAGACTGCCAGAAATAGTGCACATTAAATTGAGGCACTGCCCTGGCTCAGTGCTAGGGAATCATGGGAACTGTAAGTTATTGTGGCACCAGAGCTCTCTGACAGAGAAGGCTCAATGTCCCAGAAAAAAATACAATTCCCATGACTCCCTAGCACTGAGCCAGGGCAGTGCCTCAATTTAATGTGCACTATTTCTGGCAGTCTGCAAAGGCCTTTAGTGGCACAATAGTAACTGTAATGGTAACATTACTAACGAGTACTCCAAGTTTCTTTCTGGACTACAGTTACAAGAAGTGACTTGATGGGTGATAAGAGTAATGAATAACACAGGGGTGGGAAGTATGGGGCTGCATTAGTCCGCTAGGAGTCCAGGGGATATACACCACTTACATCCTGTATTGCAAAGAATTAAACAAAAACAATCCACATTTTTGTCTTCCAATGCCCTCTAAGGCTCTGGGAGGCATTTTTGCCATGCTTTTAGGCCCCCTGCATCATTTTTAGGCCCAAGAGAGAGCTTTATTTTTTTCCAAAACAGGAAGTAACTGGAAGTCACTCCTAGTTTAAAGTTTTTTTTTAAAGGGCTTTCCTGAGCCTAAAATGTCCTAGCAGGGTTCCAACATATGGCACAAAATCCCCCATTCTGCAAGAGACATTTAAACAAAATTAAAATGATTCCAGGGTAGCCTTGAGGGCCACAAAAATGTCCCCAAGGGCCATATGTAGCCTGTACTTTGCCCACCCTTGGAGTAACACAATTACTTCATTTTGCAAGCTAACACTCCACACTTCTGTCATATCCAAGTAGAGTTCATACTATCATGCTAAGCTAGGCACTGAAAATATTTTACCCTCTATCTGTTTTGGACTATTCTCCCATAATTTCTCATTGTCAACCGTGCTGGTTGGGGGACCCCAAAAAGTCCAAAATACTGGCTTTTTAGCCCAGCATTACCACAAAGCTTCTAGTATCTTGTATCTTTGAAAGCCATGTTCTTGAAGTAATTGAAATATTTATACTGAATTCAGTTTATTTCAATTTATTTGTTGTTGTTTTTCATTTTTAAAATCATTTTAATTTATCAAAACCATACTAGTTCTCCTAAAAAATCTAAACATTTTTAACAATGTCACAATGTTTATATTTATGAAGCTTTTGAAATCTTAAATTCTGAGTAGGCTTAAAAAAATTCTCAGGAGCAATCCTTTACCCATTTCCGGGAAGTGAGTCGGATTCAGCTAAGTTAGTCTTACATTGGAATAGATACATTTAAGATTGCATTGTTAGTGTAGTGTTTTCTTGGATGCAGTGCATTGTTTATTTCTATATTTGCCAATACGTTTTAAAAAAACTTTGCTGGTTGCAGCATGACCTTATTTGTGATTTGCTGGCAGAGAGAGCTAAATTCATTACTCTTAAGACCTAAACTCATTACTTTGCTGTAGCTGCCTAAAAGATCCGTAGTAATTTTATAAAAACAAAAATGGTGAACTGTAAAGAGGACGAGAAGCTGCAGATGGAATGGTACATCAGTTTGTTTTGCTGCTGACCTTCTGCTGCCTGACCTAAGGTTTTCCCTGTCACTGTTTTTAAGTTAACAAGTTACGGTTCAGTGAAATGTATGGTTGTTGTTTATAATATTTTGTAATGGTCATTGTGCCTTACACAAACAAACTGTTCTTGTTGTAAAAAATGTATATCTTTACTGAATATTGTTAACGTGTGGAACGAGATTCATTATTAATAGCTGACTGAATAAACACATTAACAAGTTTCCCTTTGTGTTATAACACAAATGTTTCCACTGGCTTTCATTATTTTTAATACTAAAAGTCTGGGTATGCAGTCTTTGAAATATATCACAAGACTAGACATAATGTTTACTTATTCCAGATGTTGTCTGTTTCTCAAGATATGGGTAGGATACAAAGTTACATTCTGAGATTATTATTCTACATCAGCAGTGTCAGTGGGAATGTTTTCACTTCACAGTATAATGGGTTATGTATCTAGAAGCAGCACATATCAACCACACCTTCCAAAAATAGAAATTGGTAGTTTTTACTGTTATTATCACCAGTTACTAGTGAGTTCTAGCATGTGATACATACAATTATCAGACTGTATTAAAAACAGAAATGCAAAGTATTCTTGTATGTGTTTCATTTTCTGTTAGTGTTGCCAGGTTTTCAAAATAGCAATAAGAGACGGTCAAAATTCATGACTGCAATTACCAGCATTCCTCACACTGATTATAGTCCATAGGGTACTGGAATTTGCAGTCCAACAATGAATGATTTCTATGCCTAGTCCAAATACAATTTTTAGTCCCAATTAGAGTAGACCCCTTGAATCAATGCAACTTAATGACACTCAGGAAGTAGCTATTAATAAGTTTGTGCATTTCCTCAATACCAAATGATAATACTGATTTCAGTTAAATTAGCCATGTACTTCTCTGCAAAAATTACATTGTTCACGTTCACAATTTACATGATGCACATATTTCTGCTTTATGAAGGGCCCACAAAAGAATGGGCATCTTTTTTTGACATCTTATTCAATCTATTGGGTAAGTCATATACTCTTAGCCTCAGAGGATGGCAATGGCAAACCCCCTCTTAAGAAACTTGCCAAGAAAACCCCATGATAGGGTCACCATAGAGTCAACATAAGTTGGAAATTACTTGAAAGCACACAATAATAACAAACAACAAATTCAGTCTCTATAAAAAGGAAAGCTTTCCAGTTTTCAAATAGGGACCATCCGTCATAAAAAGAAACAGAAGCCAGCCCTGTAAGGAACAAGCTTTCTAGCCCTCGTGTAGGAGACACCTGGCAATCCTATTCTCTGCTCACATATTTGCGCAACCCCTTTTAACCTCTTCCAGTATTTTCCACTACATTTTGAGGCATCTCACAGGTTGCTTATTACATATTCATAACTATGAATACTAAAGTAAGGATCATCCAAGCCATTGAATTACCCAGAATCATGTACAGATATGAGAGCTGGACAGTGCAGAAAGTTGAGAGAAAGAAAATCAAATCATTTGAGATGTGGTGCTGGAGAAAAGTACAGAGAATGGATGGCCAAGAAGACAAACAAATAGGTTCTAGAACAGATCAAGCTGAAACCCTCCCTGGAAGTTAAGATTGTATTTTGGCCACATTGTGAGAAGAAATGAATCACTGGAAAAGGTGACGATGCTAGGAAAAGTGGAAGATAGTAGAAAGAGAGGAAAATCACATGCTGGAGATTCAACTCCATTAGGGAGGACACGGGCCTGGTCCTGCTGAACCTGAGTAGAGCCGTTGAGGCCAGAGGGTTTGGAGATGTTTCATCCACAGGGTCAGCATGAGTCAAAGTTGACTAAAGGGCAGTTAACATATTGCTTTTGTTCCATGAAATGTACCATACTAGTATCTATCTTTCACATTGTAGTTACGAAAGCCATCCTGATATCTACAGTATAGAAGCAGATCATTTTGAGAAAATTTTAACGTGAGAAATGGTCCCACAAATATATTAGATCCTAATCCTGGAAGTGTATCCCATTGTACTCATTGGCCTAAATCAGGCAGGAATCATGCAGGGCTCTAGATCAGTGCTACTCAAAATGCTAGTTCCTTGACAAGGGTCAATCCTTGAGCTATTGACTACCAGTCCCTGGTGAGTTTCCAGGAAAGAAAAAAACAACTGTAGCCACTAATATGGTGTTGCAGGTGCCTGATACAATGGGAAAAAATAATTGTCCTACATATCATATAGTTTGAAAAGCACTGCTCTAGATGTTTTTCGACTGCAACTACCAGCATTCCTCACACTGATTATAGTCCATAGGGTACTGGGATTTGCAGTCCAACAATGAATGATTTCTATGCCTAGTCCAAATACAATTTTTAGTCCCAATTAGAGTAGACCCCTTGAATCAATGCAACTTAACTTTGGCCCAGAACAGATGGCCTGGAAGGAGGAGCCAGATGCTGTTCCAGCTGCAATTGGGCTGGGACCATGGCAACTGCATGACCCATTCCTGAAGTGGGTTGCCACCGTGGTCTCAAACCAGCACCACCAGGAGTCAGATTTAATCTGCTTCTTTTTGATCCAGTCCAAAGGACTGGATCGTAGTGCCAGAGCAGCTTCCAGCTGCTTTGAGGGCATGCATTGTTTGTCTGCCATTCCCCCAAAGCAGCTGGAAGTCACCTTATTTGACCCATGCATTTTGGGCCTAAGTGTTACTGCTGATTGAATGGATCAATTCTCTTTGGGACTAACAATTGGATTTAGGCCAGTAAGATTTATATATGAGAAAATGTGTTTAAGATTAGGCTGTAAAACTGTGATTTTAACAGCATAAACCTACATAAATTTAAATACAAGCAAGCTCCACTATGTTTGAAATGGCTTACTCCCAGGTAAGATTGCCTACAATCCTATATTTACATATACTTCTATAATTGGGAGTAAGTTTCTTAGAATTTACTAGAGCTTCTAAATAAATAATGTGTAGGGTTGAGGGTCATCTTTTCTGAAATCAGTTGGGATTAATTCCATATGAATATATGTGGTGTAGTGGTTTGAGTGTTGGCCTATAACTCTGGACAGCAGGGTTTAATTCCCAGCTTGGCCATGAAATCCACCTGGTGACCATGGGCAAGTTACATGCTCTCAACCTAGGGGAAGGCAATAGTAAACCTTCTCTGAACAATTAACAAGAAAACCCCATGACATGGGGTAAGGCTATGATATGGCCTTAAGGTCACTATAAGTCAGAAATGACTTGAGGTCACACAACACACATATGTGATACATACATAATTATATATTTGTCAGTTTGTGACTCAGTCCAGAAAAAACAGACATGGGTTCATTTATTCAGATACTAAGTATGTCAATATTATTGTTCTTTGTATGCATACCCTCCAAACTTACCCCATTTGGCCTAGAGACAGTCCTGATTAATCCTCTGTCATCCCCATTTCTAGGCTGCTTTTAAAATGTCCCAGTTTCTCTCCCCCTTTCCTCTTTTTTCCTCAGATTACTTGCAGCAAACAGTCTAAAGTGAAAAAGCAGTTTGCACTCCATTAACACATGGGGATGGAGGAGGAGAGGAGAGAATGGGATCTTGTTCTTGTAAGATCCTTTTGTAGACAAAATCAAACTGCTACAGCCTCTCCTACCTTGTTTGCTCTTAGCCATTAATAACTTTTAACTTCTTAACTACACTCTGATGTTGCTTGACCACACATGTCCCAGTTTTTATCTGTGAAAAGTTGAGTGCTGACAGAAGCATGGGAATGGGCCATATAATACCTATCCTGCACCAGTTACATTGGCTACCAGTTTATTTCTAGGGCAACTTAATATGTTACTGTTGATTTAAACTCTTAAAAGGTTTGGTCCTGCTCATCCAAATGACCACCTTCACCAATACAAACCATTTAACAATAAATATGTGTGTGCTGACTAGCTGTTAAATTTTTTTATGTTTATTGATTTACCTTTTTGAAAAACTGGCTTTCTGGTTTTATACCAGTAAGAAGACACTCTAAGAAAGAGTGTAAATCTATAAAATATTTTATTATGTTTTGCAAAAGAACCTATCAAGTAAGTGCAGGTCCAAGGTGTTTTCAAAATGGCTTGATCATCAGTGGATTTGGTTTACTTCCCCCAGTACCACCATAGCTGTTACTTCATTACATTTTCAGCACAGTCTCATTTTGTCTACTGATATTTGAAAGCCTCACCTTCCTTGTAAGGAGCAGAATTTCACCTCTGTGTATTATGCTTGAATGGCTATGACAAGAGATTGCTTTCTCTCTGGAACTGGCAGCCAAATAGGGAACTATAGCAGTATGTACAGTGTTTCTGTCAGTATGAAAAGTTCTCCTGCCACTGAGGATGTGCAAACACTCACTTCATCAGAGTTTTAAAAAACTGTCCATATGCCTACCGCTGTGTATCCAAAGTCTGGCTGAGCAGAGAGCGGCAGAATGAGAGGAAAAAAACCACAACCCAATAACTTGAAATATCTGTTTCACAGTCATGAACATCTGTCTCCTCTTCAAAAGTAACATAGGGTAATCTGGATATATATTCCCAGAGTGGAATTTGGGTAATTCAGATTAGAAGTAATTCTTGATGTTTTAAGGACCCTCTTTATTACAAAAAAATAATTGCACAACCCACCAGCACAGCACACATGAAAGCAGAAGTTGAAGTTTATTTAGCAAGAAACCTCCTGGCAGATGCTAGAACAACTGGGGCATCTAAATTGTCTTGAATCAATAACTTCTTACCAGATTGTTGGGGGGGGGCACTGGAGGGGGACCTTACATCCTCTTTCTAATGCCTTTGTATATTTAGGTGCACAGGCAAATTCCACATTCATGTTACAAATCCCAGCTTGTTCAATTCATCTGATGTGGATAACATTTTCACTTTCATATTTCAAGTGTTATTTTACAAAGAGCTTCATATTGCTTAATATTTGTCTTTGACTTGATCTTCATTACCAGTGTTGGGAATGCCCTGCTAAAGGTGTACCACCCTAGGTGCTTGAACAATGAAGTTTTGGGTAGTAGAATATACAGGTGCTTGGTGCACCATTTCTATTTAGCTGACTGGCATTAGAATGATGAGTACGAAGGTTTTCATATTTTAAAATACCCTTTTATAAAAAGTTATACCTTCCACTTCATAGCAGAGAGAGGTCCAGCTAGAAAAGACTAGTGAAGAGAGTATTGAAAAGCACATTGAAAAACACAGTGAGGAGAAAAAACCCATGTGCTCTGAGATGGTCAAGTGTTTATTCAGTATATATCTTTTTTTAAAAAAAAGCCCAATGCCAACTCAATAAGAATAGCTCTTCTTCAGAGGCCTTCAAAAGAAATCACTGGGGTTGAAAATACTCTCCAAAACACAGGACCATAGAGTATAGAGCTTTTTATACTATGTGATTCAGTATTTTGTAGAGTGTTTTCAGCTCCAATCATTTCTTCTGAAGGCACCTGAAGAAGGCCTTTTCTCACTGAGGCCAAAACACATTGGGCTTAAAAACAAAAACAAAAAAATCTGAATAAATTGTTGATCATCTCAGAGCATGTTTTCAGCTAGAAAAAAGGCCTGTTCTTTTTGTTCCTTTTTGTATGTGTCTTGTATTTGAGTATTCAGAATTTATCTTCGTCAGACTTTGATGCTTTACCTGTGTTCTTGATAAATTCATAATTCCCTTACCCATAAGAATGACCATGGGGAGGAAAGGAATGATGACTGATACCCACCAAAAAATACTCACCAATTAGAATAGGTTTTAGTCTAAAAAAGAGAAAGGAACATTTCCAACTTCTGCACTCACATCAGAGGAATTTAATCAGTATTTAATATATTTTTTGCACATTTTAGTTGAGTAATGTCAGAATAGGGTGAGAAACACTGTGAATTCATTTAAGCTCCTTGTGAGAAATTGAACATACAAGATTTTTGTTGGCAAAGCTGGAGTGAGACTTTTGTATCATTGTCAGACAATTTGCTAGATAGTAGTCTTGATTTATGTTTCTGTGGGACATAGAGGACATTTCCCCAACTAGATGTAGTTTTGTAGGAACTCCTGCATAGCAGACCTGCTTCCTTCTGCACTCCATATCTGATATGATACATAATGACCAGGATCCAGTATGGTTTTTTGTGGGTTTTTCGGGCTGTGTGGCCATGTTCTAGAAGAGTTGATGGCATGGCTCCAGGGTGGGAGGATATGCAATCAAGGATATTGTCTACTATTGTCTGCTGGGAAAGCCCCTGACCCTGGTTGGTTTCCCATTTGCATTTGCTGAGTGCTGATTTTCTTATTTTGTAGGACTGGTAGCCAAACCTTGTTTACTTTAAGGGTTTCTTCTTTCCTGTAGAGGTTATCCAAGTGTTTGTGGATTTCGATGGCTTCCCTGTGCATTCTGACCTGATAGTTGTTGGCATGGTCCAGAATTTCAGTGTTTTCAAACAGCAGTTTATGCCCAGAATGTTTTATAATGTGTTTTGCTACTGCTGATTTTTCTGGCTGGCACCCTGGAGCCATGCCATCAACAACAGAACAATACCTATTCAACACAGAACAATACACAGTTTACATGGGAGTAGCAGACAATATCCTTGATTGCATATCATCCTACCCTGAAGCCATGCCATTAACAACAGAACAATACCTATTCAACACAGAACAATACACAGTTTACATGGAAATCACTCCTCCCTACCCAGGGTCTCACAGTATATATAGACCCACTGTCTTCCATTCCAGTATTCTCTGAAGATGTCAGCCACAGATGCTGGTGAAACGTCAGAAAGGAACTCTTCTAGAACATGGCTACACAGCCCGAAAACCCACAAAAAACTATGGATGCCGGCCATGAAAGCCTACGAATTCACATCCAGTATGGTGTTTGGCTAGAACTACTTCTGCCAGTGACACTGGGACAGAGACAAATTCCCCATGCCCTCCCTCCAAAATACTGCTCCAGAGGGCTAAGGGAGTCTTAGGACTCTCTGTTTGGATGGCAAGGAGGGCTGCAGGGGAAAGAGGGAAGGAAGAGAGTGCTACTTTCCTAGTGGTTTGCATATACTGGATTTGATTTGGCATTGGATTTAGGATTATGTCTGAATGGACTAAAATTTCTTTCAGTTTCTGCATTCTCCTGTCTAAAAAACACCTGTTATATAATATCCCTCTATACTATTAAGGAATCACCTGCTCTGCAATTCTAGAAAGACAGACAGACAGACATGGATGATAAGCAAATTTGTTATGTGCCTTCAAGTCATTTCCAATTATGGCAACCCTAAGGCAACTCTATCACAGGGTTTTCTTGACAAGATTTGTTCAGAGGGTTTTGCCTTTGCCCAAAGTCACCTGGTGGGTGATGGATGAGTGGGGATTTGAACCCTGCTCTCCAGAGTCCTAGCCCAACACTCAAACCACTATACCATGCTGCAGATAGATAGATGGTCATTTAACAGAGCTGCTTCCATATTACACCATGTTTGAATGCACCAAGTTCTGTGAAACAAGAGTTATGGGGCATCCTATCACTGGTGTTGTATTGTCTCTAAATCTTTAACAAAAAAGAAAAAAAGTCCATGCAAACCACTGATCATAAGATGCACTGAATCTTTAGAGTAAGCAGACCCAGGACTGTAACCTTTTAATAAAAATTCAAAGGGCATGTCATCAACAGATGGTACATATCTTTTAAATGTCAAGTAATCTGTATCCATTTTGTTGACAATACATTTTGGGATCATCACTTGAGATCCCTTGGTTCTAATAATCAAATGCATTGAACATCCACAAATCTATTTAATTAATGTATAAATCCATGATGCCCACAAAGGTAGACATTTTCTGAAAGTACTGAAGTTGGGTGCCCAAAAGTTAGCAGATGCCCAAAGGCACCTTCTTATTTGTGCTTTGATCTTTTACATTATAGAAAAAACAAATTCATGAAAATGTTAACATCTGTACCTGCCATGTTAAAAGATCATTAGGTGAAATATGTACCAATTGTTTTATTATTGGGAATCAGAATAAAGTAAAATTATGGATTGTTTCCATAGTCATTTGAGGTAGAATAGACTAATCTGTCTCCAGGCACCCAAAATGTTAGCAAGACACCTAAATTATGATAGATGTGAACTTCAAGAATGAAACTGCTGGATTTATTAGCTGTTCAAATGTCACTTGTACAGTTGAAGGGTAAAGAGAATTACATCAGAAGGAAACTATCAGAAATTACACTTGAGACCTCTACTGTGAGTTGAAAAGTTCATAAAACCAACTACTAACTTGCATTCATATTTCAAAGGCAATTGATAATATCACACAGCTGATTTTAAAGAAATTCTCATATGCTGATTGGATCATATGCTTCTAAAATCCCATAACATTGTTCATGGGATTTATGAAAATACAGGAATACAGCTAAAGCAACAGTGTCCTAAATCCAATTGCTGGTTTCAGCTAGAGTAAATTCATGGAATTAATGGAATCAATTTAGATGTGTGGTCTTACAATTCATCAATTGGTTTAATGGGTGCAACTCCTTTAGGACTAGCAATTGGATTCATGCCAACTTCCCATCCTACAATTTTAGACATTTTGAGACAAATGAACACCTCAGATTCTTATCTGTTCAGCAGTAAGAACAAACCATCATACATTATTATGATGACGGGCATCAGTGAGCCTGCTTTTTTTGTGAGTGGATGAGATCAAAGCTTTTCTTTCTAGTTTGCAATAAACCACACTATGAATACACTAGCCACACTATGTGTAAGCTTTTGTATTCTTTCAAATGAAGATCAAATCACAGGTTGAGATTTTTCTTTAAGGGCTAACTCTGTTTTGTAAAATGTATTTTGCCAAGACAGCAAAACCTTGGTTTGTTGTCACATCTGAACTGAATCAACATGAAACAAACTTATCCAATTTTTTGAAAAGGACATAGTAAAATATGAGCCAAGTCCACTATTCTTGCAATCACAATGTTCTTTTTATAAAAAATAAAGAAGTACAAGAGCTATGTCAACCACACTCCTGCTAAAGATTAATGAAAGTCTAATATCTGCCTATACTGTGTTCTGTGTGACTCTATATGCTTTTCTTCCTGAACTGGTTTGCCAGGGGGGCAAGACAGATCTTGCATTAAGTTGTTATCTTTTATCTAAACCTGTGATCTTTCATCTAATATTATTTCTTAAGTGGCTCTTCACCCTATGAACTCCAATTGGGGAAAATCTTCCTTCGATGAAGAGCCGTCGTTCAATGCAGAACACATGCCTTAATATCCCACATTAAATCCCAGATGGTTCACAGGAAAGAACCATCTGAAAACTTGGTGAGCCTTTGCCAATCAGTAAAGATAATTCAATCCAAGAAAATTCAGACCAAGGACTGGGACGATCTATGACAATAAAAATAACATAATTCAAAACCAGGAAGGAATAAAAAGACTTTGGATGTGATACACAGAAGAATTATAGAAAAGAAATGACAAAATGAAGGACACATGGAATGAAGAGCCATATGAAGATGATCCCCAAATTCTAAAAGGTGAGGTGGAAACTGCAATAAGAGAAATAGCGAAAAACAAATCACCAGGAACAGATGATATTCCAATTGGACTGCTGCAATCCACATTGACAGTATCAATTCTAGTGCTAATCAACATATGTCAACAGGTATGGAAAACAGAACAATGGCCAACAGATTGGAAGCAAACAATATATGTCCCCATCCACAAAAAGGGAGACACAAGACAAGACTGCAGCAACTATAGGACCATAGCAATGATCTCCCATGCAAGCAAAATCATGCTCAAAATTCTGCAACATAGACTCCAACCATACATGGAAAGACAGACCCCAGAGGTTCAAGCAGGATTCAGGAAAGGAAGAGGCATTAGGGATCACATTGCAAACATACGATGGCTAATGGAGTGCACTAGAGAATTCCAAAAGAAAATCAGCATGTGCTTAAATAGACTACAGCAAAACCTTTGACTGCATAGATCATGAAAGGCTATGGAACGCCTTTAAAGACATGGGAGTGCCAACATATCTGATAGTCCTGATGAGGAATTGTACTCAGGACAAGAGGCTACTGTCAGGACAGAACATGGAGAAACAGAATGGTTCCCAATTGGCAAAGGAGTCAGACAAGGCTGCATCCTTTTACCCTATCTGTTCAATTTGTATGCAGAACATATTATAAGAAAAACAGGCTTGGACACAGAAGAAGGAGGAGTGAAAACAGGAGAAAGGAATATCAACAATCTAAGATACGCAGATGACACCATAATACTGGGAGAAAACCTCACAGACATGGAACACCTACTAAGGAAGATCAAAGAAAAAAGTACAAAGGCAGGCTTAATGCTGAACATAAAGAAAGCAAAAATAATGACCACCGAGGACCTTCACAAATTCAATCTAGACAACGAAGAAATAGAAATAGTAAAAGAATTCCTATACCTGGGATCAAATATTGATAGAAATGGGGACTGGAGTCAGGAAATCAGAAAAAGACTAAGAATGAGGAGGGTGGCTATGAAAGAACTAGAAAAGATTCTAAAATGCAAAGATATACAACTCAATACAAAAGTTACAATCATACAAGCCATTGTATTCCCTATTACCATGTATGGATGTGAGAGCTGGATAGTTAAGAAAGATGATAGGAGGAAAATCAATTCCTTTGAGATGTGGTGCTGGAGAAGAGTGCTGAGGGTCCCATGGACAGCCAAAAAGACAAACAAGTGGGTCCTAGAGCAGATCAAGCCGGAAACATCTCTGGAAGCCAAGATGACCAAACTGAGACTGTCGTACTTTGGACACATAATAAGAAATGAAGAATCTATGAAAAAACAATAATGCTGGGAAAGGTAGAGGGAAGTAGGAAGAGAAGAAGGCCACATCCTAGATGGATGGACTCTATTAAGGAGGTCACAGGTATCAGGGGTTTCAGAAATTAAGCAGAGCAGTGGAGGACAGAGAGTCTTGGAGATGTCTCATCCATAGGATCACCATGAGTCGAGATTTACTTGAGGGCAGTTAACAACAACAAAAAGATAAATAAAATTGAATTGACCAGTGGTCTGACTTTGGATAAGACATGTTCAAGGAAGAACAAAGTAGAACTAGAGAACTAGATCCAGTTTGCAAAGTAGAACTAGAGAACTAGACCCAGCAGGCCAAACCTTTCCCTCTGTCTGTACCTGTTGTCATATTTATACATTTGGATTGGAGGTAAGTAGCAGTTTTAAGAAGAATGACTGTTTCTTATAAAATAACAGAAGAGACAGGAGAAAGAAGGCCCTTCCCTTGGTCCCATCCCTCTCAGAGGCACTTTTCCTGAGTATCCTGGTTGACAGAGAGGCAGGGTATAAATAAATTTATTATTATTATTATTATTATTATTATTATTATTATTATTATTATTATTATTATTATCTGCAAGGACCACATTCAGCAAAAGTATGGTCCTTGCTCATAGTTAACTCGCAAGCTTTGAAACTCTCTTCCAAGGGAAGTTGGCCCTCTCCATATTGTCATTCCATCAGCAAAGGTCTGCAAAGAAGTGGCTGTGACGGACAAAGTATATAAAAGCACACAGTGTATAATAGGTGGATGTAGTATTTCTTTGGTTTTTAAAATTATTTCTTCAATTTCTTTTAAACTGGTTTTAATTAAATTGTTTCTTAATATTTTAACTTATGAATATTATAACCCAGTGGTACCCAAACTTTTTATCCTCAGTATCCCCTTTTACATCTACATGCAGAAGTCAGTCCCCCTCCACTCAGTGTAGTATATGAATAAAAATATTTTGTTTATTTAGTATGTGTATTTTCATCCACACATTCATGTATATTCATATTTTAACATTTTATAAGGAAATAACATTGTTCAAATTAGAAGTTTTCTCTAAATAAATTCAATATTTAACTCAATGCATGTGTAAATTTGGCACACACAAAAGTTTAAGAGGAGGAGGAGGAGGAGGGATCAGCGCCTCCAAGTCTTGTGCCTCCTTGTGCAACTCCCATGGCTCCCCTCCAGAGTCCTGTCCCATCGTTTGAGAACTGCTGTCATAACCAGCTATGCTGGATGGGGGATTCTGGAATCTATACTCCAGAAAGTAACTTTCCCATGTTCTGCTTTAAGTGAACCCAAAAACTACATAACTGCCACATAATTTAAGAGAATATTAGAGACCATGGTTGTAGATGTTCTCTCCTAGTTAACTGCCAAGGCAGGCCTCCATAACTTGAGAAGCAGCTATTCATACATACTTCCATGAAATTTGGCCAGGTGCAGCTGATAGAAACCTAATTCCTACGTAGGATGTTTTCATAAAGGGAGGACAATGATCTTTTATTAGACCAGGGTAATCAGTTACATTCTTAACAATAGCCTGGTATTCTATATTGCAATTGTCCTTTCTTTGTTTGCCTTTTCATTCAAGGGCTGTAGTTACCTACAAAGCTTTTAAAAATAATCCTGTTGTGAGAACAGAAGATTCCAGTTCTGTACTCTTCATACAATTTGAGCACTCACCTTGAGTAAAATGAAAGACTAATAGTAACTGCAGTCTCATTTAGCTCAAGATATCTGGAATGACAACAACTGCATTAGCTATAGATCTGAAGTGTTGAGCAATCCATCTTAACCTTATTAGCAATCAGCTTGGAAAATTAAACAATTGCCAAATGAGTGAAATGGTAGGAAAGGCAAGCTATGGAATGCAACCACGTAGCAGAAATTATATCAATTGCCAATGTTGCTTGAGTGTTCAGATGCCTAGCATGTAATCTTGGCTTTTTGACAATTACCTGCTTATGAGTTATATTTTTAGGATGTGTGGTGAATTGGAAAATAGAGGGAATCTTTCCTAGAAAGGACTTCAACTGGACAGAGGAATGGTGCTGTTATCCAGAGGGTCACCATGAGTTGAAGCCAACTCTAAGGCAGTTAACACCAATAGTGCTTTTGCATCCTGCTTTCTGTAACTTCTACTCCTTGCCACCCACTGCTTTCCCTCCTTTTAACACCACATTGTTTATATAAAATTGTCTGTATTACAGAGGAAGAAACTCCCACAAATGCCCAAATGGAACTACATTGTGCAAATGAAAATACAAAAGTAAGCTCATACCAGAGGAGGGCAACATATGGTACATGAGACACATGCAGTCCTCTCCCCAGCTGTTTTTGTGGTCCCTGCTGTATTGTTTGCTTCCATCCATGTTAAAATGAGGCTACCACAACTCACTCCTCTACTCTGAAAAAGAATTTCAAGTCCTCCACCCATATAAAACCTAATTCTTGCTGCTTTCCCACTTCTTCTTTCCTATCAGATATACAATACAAAATTGCCTTCCAGTGAGATGCACTATAGAAATATACGTAATTCCTCCTCTCTTTCAGAAAAATCATCCAGAGGTAGTCACAGCAGAAAGAGCTGTCTCCAATGTTGCCAAAATCGATGGTAATCTGTAGCATCACATTTAATAGTTACAAATTCATAGGTGCTGTGGCCTCCTTGTGTTCCAAGAGGACCCAACACAGCCATGAACCCTAAGAAATTAGCTGCCTCACCTTGGACAGTGCATGTTTCTAGACATCTGTAACCTTTCTTGGGTGTGCTGCCTGCAGTATGTCTGATGTACACAAAAAGTGTGACTGGCTAAGTTCTAGGAAGGTTCCACATGAGCTGCTGTCCTAACCAGACTGGACTATGGATATAAATTCCCTTGAATTCATCAAGCATAAGTACATAAGAGGAACAATCTAGTCTAATCTTGCTGTATTGGCCAATTCTATTTCCCACTGACTAGGCAGATGCCTATGGGAAGGTCACAAGGTCATCAATATTTTTTTCCTCCCATTGTTCTTCAGCAACTGGTATTTAGAAGTATATAACTTGGCTATTAATTAATTTGATCTACAGAAAAGGAAAAATGGAACAATGTGGGTTTTTCCTATTTAGAACGGTCCAAAGTTTCCTAGCTTGGAATAATAGCACCTAGTATGTCAACATCTCAGCCCAGCAGCAAAGGCTTTGTTGTTTCTTTGTACTTTCAAGTCATTTCCTAGCTATGGTGACTCTAAAGCAAACCGATCATCAGTGGCATCATGGTGTGTGTGTACTGCACCGGGTGACACCTTGGGGCGGAGTGTACAGCCAATGGGGTTGGTGCAGCAGCTGGATGAGCAAGAAACAACATTCTGTCCCTTTCTCACTTTCCCAGAAGCTGCTGAAGACCCCAGTCAAATGTCTGGTGCTCCAGCATCGTCCCCCAAGCAGCAAGTACCACTATGTGACACCAAGCACTGTGATGCCATTGCCTATCATGCGGTTTTCTGGGGATGAGAATGTGTGACTTGCTCAAGGTCACCCAAGGGTTTCCCTGGCCCACTAGGGAATCAAACCCTGATCTCCAGAATCATAATCCAATGCTCAAACTATTACACCATAACTGGGTATACAATCTCTACTGTATGAAAGTAGCAAACTGGCATTTGAAAGCACAGGCACATCTATGAAAAAGCAAGGAGGCTTATGCTTATGCTTATGCTTATTATTATTATTATTATTATTATTATTATTATTATTATTATTATCTTATATACCACTTTTCTCCCAACATAGGGATTCAAGGTGACACATTCTCTTGAGTGTACACATAGTGGGAAACAGGAGATTGTCATATATAATGAGTTCCATAGCTCCCAATGGAGAGCTTTTTTGAAGGAACACCAATGAAATGTGCTTGCTAGACTATAGTATCATCACATTGGAGACAGTCTTTCAGTAGACATTCTCTGAGGATTGGAACAGTGATACAGGGCTGCCAGAGAGAAAGCTGGAAGTAGTTCATATATCTTTAATGGTTGTGTAGAAGAGAAAAGCTCAGCAGCTCTTGTCTGTCATGCAATGGGGTAACAAGCAACACCTGCTGAAATTCCCTCTGCTACACGGCCATTAAAGGTACAGGAGCCTGCTCCAGTTTTCACTCTGGCAACCATAACAATAAAGATTCTCAAAAAGTATTACTGGACCAGAAAAGGCTGGTAATTTATGTGAGACTTAAACTATTTCAGCCCAACGTAAATTCAATGTTTGCTAGAGACCCAGCAGCAATCAGTTTCTGCTAAAGTGCAAGAAACTACAGGCCTTTGCAGACTGCCAGAAATAGTGCACATTAAATTGAGGCACTGCCCTGGCTCAGTGCTAGAGAGTCATGGGAATTGTATTTTTTTTCTGGGACATTGAACTTTGTCAGAGAGCTCTGGTGCCACAATAAATTACAGTTCCCATGATTCCCTAGCACTGAGCCAGGGCAGTGCCTCAATTTAATGTGCACTATTTCTGGCAGTCTGCAAAGGCCCTACTACTCCCTAGACAGGACAGCAAGTGATAGCAATAGCAATAGCAAGTACATTTCTATACTGCTTATCAGTACATTTAAGCACTCCCTACATGGTTTACAATGTGTAAGCTAATTGCCCCTACAAGCTGGATATTCATTTTAGTGCCGTACAGAAGGATGCCAGGCTGAGTTGACCTTGAACGCCTGGCTGATATTGAACTCATAACCTTGTGGTTTGTGAGTGAATGGCTGCAGTACAGGCATTTAACCACCGCACCACCAGAGGTCCTGATGAAGAATGCAAGATTGTTGATGTACAACCACATCTGCAAGGTTGCATTTTCCCCACACCTGCCATACACCACATTTCCAGTTTCACTGTGGCCAATCTATTCTTATCTTGAAAGTGAAGTAGTTGTGTGGCATGTTCACATAAGTGTTTGAAGATGTACCCAAATGTTCTTAGACCATTTAAAGATACTGGAAATAGAATATGAGTCCACCAGATAAATGTTTAGACTCTTAATTACAAAGACAAATTCACACTATGTATTGAACACATGTTGATTTTAGGCTTTAGAAGTCTTTGTATTTGCAGTTAGAAACCAAAACTGACATCCATTTTCATCCATGGTAGTCAAAAACTAAATTTTAAAAGGAAGACTCCATCCCACACCAAACCACAGGCACTTGCTGTTATTGTAGTGTTCTGGTCTCCAGTGGCCAATAACACACTCCCATCAAGTTTTCATTTCCACCTTCTGCACAGCGATATGCAGCCAATGTCATCACAACATACATTTCAAAGTTGCAACTGTAAAGCCAACCTCAGAGGTTCCTGTATCAGTAAGACTGGCACATTACAGTCATAAACCCAGTAAAGTAAAACCTTTTGTGTTCCTCTTTCAGTTTGTAGGTACAGAAGCCTTTCATTGAGTCTGTGCTAAATGTTTAGGTCCAAGCTCAAAAGGGTAGTCTATGATTGTTAAATCGCTCCATTGATGCAAAAACATTTCATTCAGCGGGATTTGCACCAGTACAATTTTCTACAACTACTATGATTTCTACTTTCTGGCACATATTTGCTACAACTATATGAGTCCAAAAGGCACTATTAGAATCTACTGTTTGAACTGAAATAGCTATATTTGGAGTCCACTATTACAGCAGTAATGAATCCAAGACAGTAGAGTGGGCCCTTGGTATCCACTGGGGTTTGGTTCCAGGACCCCCTGTGAATATCAAAATCCATGGCTGCTCAAGTTCCATTATATACAATGGCATAGTAAAAGGATGTCCCTTATATAAAATGTCAAAATCAAGGTTTGCTTTTGGGAAATTAAAAAAAAATATTTCCAAACCATGGATTGCTGAATCTGTGGATACAGAATCTGTGGATATGGAGGCCCAACTGTATAAATATATATATATAAACAAATTGTTTGCTATGCAGACATTTCTCTGCTTATAATAAAGCAAGAGATGTGGCATGCATTTCAGTTATTCACTGAGAACCAAAATGTTCATACATTCTAGATCTGTGCAACACCCCATAGGTTTCCTGTAGATTTTGCTTTACAGTAACCACTTCAGCTAGAATAAAAACAGAAATAGAAACAGCAAGAGGAAAAAAAATCTGGATGTGGACTACTTATTGTGTGTGCATCACTGAATCTCTGGTTCACAGACATTAAGACTAAATATGTGATGTAGTTTGGGTAAATTGAATTTAATAGAATGATAGTTTCCAAAGGAGACAGTTAAAGAGGATTGTTCCAGAGTATAGTCATTTTGGTACAGCTTTTTCTTTTGTCACTGCATCTGATGTAATAATTTCTCACAGGGCACTGTGATTTTTATGGCACAAAGTAGCTTCCCAACATCTATCCATTCAGATATGTCCAAACAGTATAAATATAAGGTGCCCCCTTTATTTAACTTTTAGATTTGACAATTAAAAATCATTGACATCAATCTGTCACAAACAGCCTCACTCTTGTATCTCACTCAATTATTAGAATAATCATGGAACACAATTCAGAGATAATATTACATCCTGCATTTTATTCAATTCCATGTGACAAAAATAGTAACCTAGACTAAGACATCCATTTCAATCAGTAGATGTGTCGAGCCAACAAGATTTAATAATAAAAAATATTGGATCTAGGTAACAATTCCCAGCTGGTTCAGGGAGGTTCCTAGCCCTACATGGTATCGCAGTATAAAAATAGTGTCTCTCTTCACCATGCAGAGAGGAAAGGCCTAACCCTGAATACAAAATTGGGTCAGTCTTATTGTACCTTCATCAGCCATCTTATTTACAACACTTTACATCTCTTTTTTAAGTTATGCACATCCTTTAGGGAGAAGAGATAACACTACATGGTACCAAATACTAAACAAAAAAAAATTCACACCAGAAATGGACACAGATAAATAAAAACATTCATTTGCTGAAAAACAGCAATATTAAGCCACCTCAGTTTTGTTTCCCAGTTTTGAAACACCCCAAACACAAATGGTGGTCAATGGTGGTAGAAGGTGTTAGAATATAAGGATGTTTATTTTAATATAGATATATACACATACATACATATATATTTGATATATGCCTGAGTATGTGCACATATATATTCTGTGTATCATTGCTGTAGAAAACAGAGCTGCAACAGTTCATTGTTCATTTCAAATCAGAAACAAACCACTAATAAGTCTTTTGAACTTTTCATTCAGTGACATGATGGCAGAAACAGTCCATCCTCTTACAGTAATGTTTTTGTTGTTGTTGTTGTTGCACAAGAAAGAGATTGTCCTATTTTTCCAGTCTCAACTGAGAAGACCTCACTGTCTGATTCTTTCTTCAGGGGCATAAAACATCTTGTGCTGTTTCCCAGTTACCCATAATGTCCCTTGGACAATTTTGTTGGATGAAAGTTCATAGTGTCAGATTTCACCATGCTTGTAATGCACAAAAATGAGGTAGTACACAAAACATTTACTGTTCAAGTTTTGATTGCGCCCCAGCCTCACCAGCATCCTAGCTTAAGAGTGGAACATTCCCTTTAGTCACAATTTTAAACAATGTTTAAAACAACTCAAAATTATATTTGAATAATCAGAGTACATTGTGCTTTGTAGTAAATCGTAGAATATTTTAAAAAAACACCACTAGTCATAATTGGGAATTTGTGTACAAGTTACAACTGATACTTAATATTTTTGTTCTCTGTTTTGCTTTACATACCAGTGCTATTAAGCAGTCAGCATCTAGCTTGTGGGTGGGAGTGAAAGAGACAGAACAGATTACAGCAAAATTAAGCCTACACAATGTTTTCTTTAGCCTCTCCTAGGCTTGAGCTGATATCACAGCCCTAGGATTAACATATCAAAGGTCTGCTGGAGGATGGGTTTATAGAAAAGTTAAATGAATCATTTCAGTTTAAGAAATGGCAGGCCCCATTATATCCGAGAATCTGACAGTTCTTAGTGGTTTTCCTGTTGAAAGCATAGATCTCTCATCCTGTTTGACCTTAAAGACAAACACAACAAATATCCCCCCTTTCCCCTCAAACCAAAGTACTATTTATAAAATAGTTTACATCTTTGTTCAGATTCAAATTATAGACAAACCTCCCTAAATATAAAGTACTAAAAGTGCAATAGTATAAATTAAGAGTTTGCAACCACATTATACAAACACTGCCTTTTTTATTGTACAGCCTGTGATAACATGAAATGTTTTTCTCACAACTGCTTATAATGTTGTGAATAATCTATAGTGATAAGGTTTGTCTGTAACTTGTTTTCCACCCATGAACTGAAGTCCACACTACATTTTTCATTTAATAGAACAACTGTCCACATAGCAGCTACAAATATTTAAATTAAAATGGTTTGTTACTGACAGGTACTTGCACATGAAAAGCATGCTATCTTTCCCAATAAAATGTCACAATTTTGCCTGTGTTGAAATAAACCACTTATTTATAATAAAACAAAACTTGCTTTTAAAAAAATCACATAGCCAGGTGTATTTTGCAGTACAAAAGCTTCATTAAGGATGGGACTAGTATATTGTCTGTTACCCGCATTATCTTTACATTATAAATACTACAGACAAGAATACTGTAATCATACACAGCATTAGGGTACTAAATCACTTATTGAATGTTAGAGGGTTTTTAAAAACATAGTTCAAGTTTCTAGCAGACTGGAACAAAACCAGCAAAGAAAGAGCTGGACTGAAATGCCATTGAGAAGCTTCCTTTTACTCAGTTGGTAGCATTTTGTTTTGTTAAGGAACAAAATCTGAATCAATTTAGCTTCCACCATTTGCTAATGCAGCTATGCAATGAGTTATCATTTACTTAAATTAAAATGGTTCCAAAGTTCTCACTAACAGTCAGCTCACTGTTGAAAGTATTACCATGCAAATCTTGCAAGACAACTTTTCAGCAGACACAAAGTTATGCATTACTGCTATGGGATAAAATCTTAAAGAGAACCTAGGCAATTAGGTCATGAAACTAATGGTTAACTCCCAAAACTGTACATGAAAGAACAAATGTTGTGTTGAGTAGTGGTCCAACAGTTACTTGTACTGAATGCTTTTAATTTATGCCAATCTCTTTATTATCCTCAATAAACCTTGTGAATGGGCGGTTGGCTCCAGTTTCAGAACTTGCTTTGTCCAAACTAATGATGGGAGGGGTACTGCCGGTACGAGCTTTGTCCATTCCAGTGGTAATGTTACTTAAAGACGGAATAGCACTTCCGCCTAAACTTACTGGGAGCTGGGGGATGCCTCCATTCTGTATGACAGAAATTTCATTGTTCTTCATTGCGAGTCCATTCGTAATAGCTGCAGCATATTGGTTCCAAAAATTTGGGTCAACATTCATGGCCCGAGCTGCCAAATCCTTTTGGAACATTTCTGAAAACTTGAGAGCATCGCCACCTAACAATGCCATGGGGTTTTCCACAGACAGTCGTCGGCCACGACGTGCAGGAGCATTATTCCACATATGAGTTCCCATGTGAACCTTTAGAAAAAGAACAAGGAAAGGAAGAGAAATTGGCAAATAAGTAAAAGTGAAACAATTCTATACATAGAATTTACATAGAATTCTAAGAAACAAATTCTTTTTAGGAGCTAATAATTTTCATGTGAAATTCAGATATGTCAACAATGAGCTGCTTATAAATCTTCCACATTTGCATCAAAAATAAGTATAAAAATGTTCATTTCCCCATTGTTAAGCAAAAGCTAAACATAAACTTGCAAATTCTTGTGCAGAAAAGCATTACCTTAAAAAAGTTCAATAGGCCTACATGCTATTTCTTTTCAACCTGGAAAATCCTGTGAGCTTAAATTTGTTTTTAAAAACTACTGTATTAGATTTGTGCGACTCAGTCCTTTGTATGTTTAGTTGGAAGTTAAGTCTCTCTGATTTTGAGAAGGCTTGTTGAAACTATGCATAGGATTTCAAGGTTAGGCACCCAAATGCAAAGGTTTGTGACAATCATTTTAAAATAAATTTTTAAAAAATCAGTAGTTCTGTTTTACCAGGAGTGGCACAATGGCAGGGATACAAAGATCCTATTACATGAAAAGAAGGAATTGCTGGTCCATCCTAATCTGCAGCCCTTCATGCCCTCCTGAAATATAGGGCCTTTGCAGACTGCCAGAAATAGTGCAAATTGAGTCCACTTTAAGGGTTAGGGTTAGTGCTAGGGAGTCATGGGAATTGTTTTTTTCCTGAGACATTGAGCCTTCTCTGTCAGAGAGCTCTGGTGCCACAATAAAATACAGTTCCCATGATTCCTTAACCCTAACCCTTAAAGTGGACTCAATTTGCACCGTTGGGTGCTGATAGAGGGCAATTATTGGTCTTCCAAATAAACAGAACAATATTCTATTCTCATGACCAGGTATTTCAATTCAGTGTTTCTTAAATGGCTCCAGGCCATTAAAAATGACTCCAATTCCAGTTCTCTGAGAGAACAATGAAATTCTCTTAAGTACAAGAGAGATGAATAGAACAAGTTAATCACAACCAAGTTAAATCCCTTGATTTGTATATTACCTTACTCACAATAGATTTTAACTGGATTGTGACTAATGCCAATTATGGGATTTCCCCTATATGGCCTGTAACCTCCTTTATTTTACTTGGATTATATAGGGATAAAAATGGTGCCAGAATTCTATATTCCAAACATTAGTTGAGTAGGAGATCAAAAACCTGCCTGATAGCTGAACATTATAAGCAAGCTGGAAATTTAGGTACAAAACAAAAGCATTTTCCAATGACCCTTGGTAACCCTGTAATATGTTAACCTGGCAGGACCAGAAAGTTGCCAAAGAGTTCCAATATAATCTGCTGTGACTAGATCTTTTTTTAAAGGAGTGCTACCACTATAAATATTGCGCTTCCGGAAGATACTTAAAGCTGAGAATCTGTACCTTTAAATCTTGCAAGAAAAACAAAATCTACATAATACCGTTTTAGAGATGCAGATATAACTTCACTGTGTTAAATAATGTTTTAGAATACTTAGGATACATATATAATGCATATGTTTTGAATAGCAAAGTTGCTTATACAGTCATTCCAACTCAATGCAAGAAGTCTTTAGTAAGAAAAAGAAACACAATGCTTTGTGTCTGCATATAGAGAACACTAGTTTTATGTGTATTTTTGTACTCATAAATTAGTTTAGCATGGCCATGTTCAGATAGTACACAAAATGACAATGCAGCATGATAAGAATGTGTCACAGTGAGCTTCAGGCTCATGAATTTCCCTTCCTCCT
This sequence comes from Phrynosoma blainvillii, assembly GCA_026167975.1. Lineage (NCBI taxonomy): Eukaryota > Metazoa > Chordata > Lepidosauria > Squamata > Phrynosomatidae > Phrynosoma > Phrynosoma blainvillii. The sequence goes on along the minus strand of JANUYF010000004.1, from coordinate 95,846,766 downwards.
TTTTCTCTAGCATGATTGTGAGAAGTCTGGAAGCTCTTTGCCTTCTTCATTAACCACACTTCGAAGATACCTGAGGTCATCTTCAAACTGGCTGACTTAAAACCCAGATTTACAGGTTTGTTTCCACTACCCAAACTTAAGATTTAGTTTAGTTCGGGTTTTAGATGTAATGCTACATTGTGCGTAATCTAAAATAGAAGTAGAAATTCCACTCTCTTTGGGATCATGCTAGAGAGAATGGCAATATGAGTCAGACTTTTACTAGGGCTCATTCTCATCATGCTTAATGATGCTGTTGTGCAACGTTTAAACTCAGCCAATGTTACTAAATTACAATATAGCCATATTTTTCTCTCTCTTTCTCTTCCTATTTGTATAAGAAAAAGAGCAAGAGAGAAGCTGCTGAATATCAGGGTCAGCATTTTTAATACTTCACACTCTTACAATTGCCTTTCTTTTTTTACTTTTTTGTTCCAAGAAGATTCCCTTCTTACCTTAAGATTCCCTTTTGTGGTAAAAGCTCTACCACAGATTGTGCAACCAAATGGCTTTTCACCAGTATGGGTGCGTTCATGTATCTGTAGTGCACTTGCTGAAGAGAAGGTCTTCCCGCATGACTGACAGTTGTGTTGTTTGGGTGTTCGGCGCGGTGGGGGTGCCAGCATAGGAGTGATGCCTGGGCTCATCAGTGTCTGTGGTGCAGCAGGAACCTGGATTCCAGCTGGAAGAGATGGAACCTCACCCAATGAGATCGGCTTGCTGTGGCCATTCACTTCCATTTTGATCATAGTAGGCGCAGTGCTGGTGACCAGGCTAGGAGTGCTTTGGCTGGGACCTAGAGTAAAGTTGGGTTCAAATAACTGAGAAGGCAGCTCTTTTAATTTGTGTGTCAGTAAGTGCTGTTTTAAATTACCCATAGTGGAACACCCACGATTGCAGACTGTACATACAAATGGACGTTCTTTAGTATGGCTGCGGTAGTGAATTTCCAATGCACTCTTACAAGCAAAAGGCTTGCCACAGATATTACAAACAGTACTTTTAAACTTACCACGTTCTCTGTTCAGGAACAGCAGGCTAAAAGGAGCTTCTTCTTTGATGACTGGCCTTCCTGGGTTGGTGGCTGTCAGATCCAGTGCACCTCCATTTTCAACAGTAGGTGGTGGTGGACTGTCAGGTTTTTCTGTCTTTAATTGTATTTCTTGTGGTTCTTCCTGGTTACTAAAACTTGGGGATTTTGATGTAAAACTTTCACAGTTGCTGTTTTCAGGAGATAAAGCTTGCATGGAGGAAGAAGATTCTGACATTGCTGGACTCCCAGCACTCTGGCTCTCTAGATCTCCTACAGCTGATGAGGAATCGTTACTCAAATGGTCGCTTTCCCCTGACCCATTTTCTATGGATTTTAGATTGGTCAGCTGCTGACAGTTCATGACAGAATCAATCATTTTCATCTGATTTTCAAGAGCAGCAATGCTAGAAATCACAGATGGTGGGGAAGGTGGACATGACCCAGAATAAGGTATTAGAGGCTTGGAGGAGTCACTTGCAGTGTCTTTTAACTCTGGGTCCTCCTCCATGGAATTTTCATCAATGTCATCATCATAGTTGCTCAGTGTTTCTGCATTCTTTTCATCAAAGGAAAGTTCTGAGTCCATGGCATCTTGGAAGCCCTCTGGTAATGGTGTGTTGGGAATTTGTCCTCCCATGTGCATACGAATGTGCTGCTGAAGAACAACAGCATTTGTAAATTTCTTCTGACAAATGGGACATGAATGCTGTACTCTAAGTGGTGGCTTTGCACGATGAACTCCAAAATGTGTTTTTAGATTGCCTTTTGTAGTAAATGCACGTCCACAAATTTTGCATTTAAATGGTCTTTCTCCTGTATGAGTTCTGTAATGCATCTTGAGAGCACTCTGACAACTGAGCACACGGTGACAAATGACACATTGATTTGGATCTGTCATCTTCTTATCGATGTTCTCTACAAGCTGTTGTAGTTTTGAGGTTTCTGATGTTTGCATAGAGTCTAGTAGTCCACCAAATGGAAACTTAGCTTTGAACTGGTCAGACAATGCTGGAAGCACAGAGTTTGGGAGGCTTGTCAAAATACTATTGTCTGTAACAGCATTAGGAACTGAAGATGTGGGTACTGCAGAAACCTGCCCACTTATAGAAATATCTCCTAGCCTCGCATTTGTCACAGGAATATTGACAGGTTCAGTTTTAGTCATAGCTGAAGCACTATGAATTGGTTGTGGAGATTCTGCAGACATAGGAATGCCTGACTCTGAATTGTTTAGGCTTGGAGACAAGGAGGTGCATTCACTTGATGCAGGGGATGGTCTCTGTGGTGACCTGCTCATAGGAGTAATACTTGGGGAATCTCCATAATTGTTTACCCCTGGTATTGTTGGGGGAAGCTGCAGCCCAACTGAAGTTGGAACTGTTGGTAATACAGGCTTGCTATCCAACCATGTAGTAACTGGCTTTTCAGGTGGCAATGACATTCCATATGGAATCCCAGAGCAAGTGGGAACATTATCGAGGTATTCTGGGACTGGATATGGATTCATCTGGATGTGTGGGTACTTCTCTTTATGCCTCTGAAAATGAACTTTCAGGTTGCCTTTTGTAGAAAACCGATTCCCACATATATTACACTTAAAAGGTCTTTCTCCTGTGTGTGAGCGCAAGTGTATCTGTAGAGCACTGTCACTCCCAAAGACCTTGGCACAAAATCTACACTTATGTTTGAAAAATGGATCCTCAGAACTTG
>JANUYF010000004.1:95761484-95838984 GCA_026167975.1 Phrynosoma blainvillii | reverse complement strand
ATTAGGCTGTAGGGTATAAGAATAAAAATAATCAAGCCCTGCCATCCTTGATACATGGTTAAGAAAATTTAACTGTGATTTAGTGTGATGTCAAACTTCGCCATGAACTGAATCAGCCAACAAAACAAGTGGGGAGGGGAGAAGAACTGGAAATGTTAATCTACAGAGACATTAAATTCATGATTTCTGATAGATGTATTTCTGGACAAAAAACAAGTTAGGACCATCACACTGCCTCTGGAGGCCACTGATCCTAGGAAGTGAACTGCTGAGCACATGGAGAGTAAAACAGACAAGCATCTCTACACCCTAGCATGCTTATACATTTGGAAGTGCAATCCATGACTTTGGTTATAACTATGCACACCAACCAGAGTCTGGTATTTGAACTGAACCATAACTGTTTCCAAAAAGGTTAATTCTCAAGATGTGAATTTAGAACTGAAGTACAGATACACTGCTTAAAGAGAAGTGGTGTGAGCAGTTCTTGCATCAGTTGGGAGTGGCTCCAGGATGTGCTTTCTTTGCACTCAGAAAAGGGATCCTCTTCTAATTTTTTGGAATTTACCATCTTTCTAAAACTAGAGCTCAGAGTCCCTCTATGTAGCATTAACATGGGGTCAGAGGGCTGCTATAGCAAGGAAGTCTTCTGTCAGCCAAGGTGCACCATGGTTTATAAGACCCAAATTGGTATAGAGTACCACTTACTTGAAGGAACCAGCCACAGGGCTCAATGGGAAGTGGTTTGGATAAATGTCTGTCTTACCCTAAAAGGATACCTTATTTAAAAGGATACAATGGGATACTCCTGTCCTTGGTGAAAAAAAAAATGCTAGAATGCCAATGAAGCAAAATAATATAGTCAAAGGTTGATTTTTACAGACCTTGGGACCAGGTTTATCCCTGAATTTACAAAAACAAATGAAAACCCTCAAATTAAATGTCATGATGTTGGTCTTTTTCTGACTGATAAGACAATATTTATCTTTTAAATCACAATCTATTGCCAAAAAAAGGTGAAGTTTCATTTAAATCTGAGAAATAAATGCTGTCTATTGTATTTAAAATGAGATAATAGTGAAGGTAATTTTTTAAAACTAATTCTTTTACTTTACCTCAATAAATAAATAAATAAATAAATCACAGTGTGCAAGCCTAGGGATATTTTTCTTAAAGCTTTATGTCTTCAAAAATAATATTTTAATGCTAAAAATATTTCTGAAGATTAAAAGAAAATGTGCATCACATGTGTCATACAGACATATTAGGCTATGATTATAACAAGCCTTGTAATTAAAAAAAGAAAATTTCACAAAATATGATCAACATTTATTTTCATTTTAGAATAATATGCAGCTTTTTTTCAAAATACTAAGGAATTTCATTCTTATTTGTATATACATTGAGGTAAAAATATTACTCTGCACTGAAATAATCATATCCAGTTGTTCTGTAAAAAAGAAGCAATGGACAAATTAAGGCTATTAAAACTACTTGGGGAAATAAATAAATAATACAAGAATGAAATATACAGTGATATAGCTTGCAATTAATTCCTGCTTTTTGATTATTCAAATGAAAATCCCTATAGAACCAGGCTTTGTAATTGATTTTTAAACAGAATTTGCCCCATGCCTTTGATAAAAATAGTCTATACAACAACATTTTGTTGCCTGAAACATTTTTATACTGCCTAGATATGCTTGTCTAGGGTAACTTAAAGTCTGATCACATCCAGCATGCTAACTTTATCATTTTAACCTTTAAAATTACAAAGCTGGAATTTTGAATGTGATCAGGTTTTAAATTTAAAGCAAAAAGGTTTTATACTTTTGTTAGCAGGAATGAATACCTGAGTGCATGCTCACAAACAGACAGACACACATTTAATGTACATAAAGTCAGTATAAAATACTTTACACAATGTCCACTCAAAGAGTTATTTTAAAATCTAGATTCTTAGCCAAATTTGAAGAAGTTACTCTTAATATAACCCTGTTGTTTGCAATCACATTCACCTCTAATCAGTTAAGCTTGCTTCAATGTCATAGATTTTAATGAACAAAGATAGATATGTTGGTCCATCAAAAATATATCTAAAACCCACTATTGTCAATGTCCTTGTTGAAAACAATGAAAATGCCACAAATACATAAAAGATTTTGATTTTGATTCATCAAAAATCTTCATCAGACTAGGGATGAGAAAAAGTCTGCTTGAAGTTTGAAAAAAGTCTGGTAATAACTTTTAGCCATGACTCATACATGTTTTCTATAAATCACTGACTTACTCAGGCTGTGAAGTATTGTCTTGGTTGGTAACTATAAGAAAGATTCTCCACATGATATGGAAGAGTTTTTCTGTGCCCATGTCAAACACAAAGTGATCCATAGCAATAGTGTAAATCAAAACGGTTTGTATTAAATCCAGTGAGAATTTAAGATGACTGGGGCTGTTGGACCAGGTTCTAGGCAGGGAATGCCAGTGAAAACGGACACTCCAGTAATTCTCGATATCTCAGTGGAGCAATATCACTGTAAGAAAGTACTGAATTACCTTTAAGGGTACTTGTCAAATGTTTAGGTGGTAAGCAATACACCTCTATATGAAACACATTCATCTCTGCAGAGAGAGAAAAGGAGGGTGGGAGAAAAAATATGGAATAGGCAGCATTTTTAATTAACACCAGAAAACATCTTCAGCTTACAGTTATGCCAGCTTTATTCCTTTGCATCTGAAGGATTTTAGTATATCCTGTTCTAACTTTTTTAAAAGAGCAAGATATTTTTTCTCCTTTAACTGCAAGTAGTATAGGTTTTCCCTAGAGCCACTACAGCCAAATAATAACACAACAGATTAAATATTCTATTTAACTGTCATGAATTGCCTTCAAGATTAACATTTTTTAAATCCTATAATCTGCACTAACTGTAAAACAGTACTAGAAAGGACCATTTCTAGTATCCCACTTTTTTAAAAAAGAAAAGAAAAAGGTATCATACATTCTTTCCCTTATTTCTGATAGCAAAGCAACATTTGTACATGTTGAATAAAACTCTCAAGAACCTATTTGCCTTTTCGTGCTTGCTCACCTCCAATGGCATGTATGTTTCTGTGTTTATGTGTATATAGGCATTGAAAGTCATGCAATTTATGTTTCAGGATTCTATAATATGGATAGTACAAACATTTATTCTGCTCTAACTCCTTTTTGTCTTTCTGTGCTTTTATCATATAATTTCTAATTTTATAACTGAGATCCTTTACAATTATTAGTTATACAGACCATTACAATTCAAAGTGGTATTCTCTAATGTAATATGTCTTTATCATCAATTTTGTTTCCCATATTCTGCTAAAGTATTGAACCTATTTTAAAATGGACATAGCTATCAACAGGAAAAAATGTTGACCATACGGAAAAAACACAATTGCTATAGTTAATAGGTTTATGCTGCTTGTTCACCTGATGTTGGTTAAAAAACAAGGGAGACCCAAAGATATTATGTTTTATTTCTATATTATGCAAAGCACTAAATGTCTGGGAACCAAGTGTCTTCTTCAGCATATATATGATAGAAAAATCTTATCTGGATTTAGAAATAAATCAGTGTCCTTCATCTCAGGAATACGCCCCATTAGCCAACTTCTAGAAAATTTGCACTAATTCAAAGTGAACCAAAAATCATCTGTACAATGTGCATAACTTTAAAACCTGAAACCAAAGATGTAGAAGGTTCTAGAAAGTATAAAATGTTTAAAAACATGGAAGTTAGCCATTTTTTTCATTCAATTAAGCTCTCTGATTACTGACAACTACTCAAATAAAGACTGACAGGTTTTTCACATTCAGTCTGTCAGAATGACAAAATATTTTTCCACTATATTTTAAAACATAATTTTACTTATTAAAACTACATTATGACTGTTAAACTCTCAATCATCTGCTTTTTTTCTTTAAACTGAACAACTCTAACATCATATATTCATATTACAGATAATTAAATTATCTTTTCACATTAGCTATACTATCTCTCAAATATGCATCACATCTTTTAAAAAAGAAAACATTTTCTCACAAATTAATTCTTTTAAACTCTTTTATGATAGCTTTGAATCCCATAAAGAAAGATGAATTATCACATACTGAGCCCAAGCTGTGAAACAGGAGGAGACAAATAGAGACCCCTACTGTGTTTAACAACGTAGAAGAAATTCCAGACTCAATAGAAAAATTTCTGTCCCTTTTCTACAGGCCCCCATAAGCTGATAATATGAGTGTGAACAGTGGAGGGCACTCTTGCTATGCAAAACTTGCACTGACCTAGTACATGTATTTTGATCTATTTAGTGGCCTAAATTTCACAATTTAAGTTAACAGCTACCTGTGGAATAGTCACCAAATACTTTCTGTTTAAAACATATGTTGCTTCTAAGGATATACTAGGACCTTTGTGTGAACATGAAACAGAGATATCAAATATTCTACACTGTTTTGACTACCTGGAAAACCATTTCTTTGACACACATTAAAGTATAACAATACATTTTTAGTTAACAGGTGGTGGACAATGACTTGGATCTTGGCAGTTAGTCCCAACCTAGAGTATATCTATTCCATCAGTTACTGAATAGTGGGTCACCATGTAGGTACAACAACTAAACGATTCAGTGTTTCTGCTCTACTCACAACCAACCATAGCTGAATCAGCATGGCAGAATTAATGCAGTCTGACACTGTTTTAACTGCTATGACTCAGTGCTATGAAATTGTGGGAGCTGTAGCTTTGTGAGATATTTAATTTTCTCTGTCAGAGAGTTCTGGCACCACAACAAACTACAAATCCCAGGATTCCATAGCACTGAGCCACAGCAGTTAAAGAGCTGCCAAACTGCACTTTTTTCCTGCAATATGGATGCAGATCATAGGATTTAATCCATAGCATCTGTGGCAAAGTTTAAAACTGAACAATATTTTATTCATTATAAATTTGCTGGTGTTTCCTTGTATTCAAACTGGAATATGAAGCTTCATTAGGAGCTAATAACAATGTTAAGGTTTGATTAGTTTAATATATCATGCTTTCATGCCGAAACCTGAAAAACAATATAACTGAAATAAGAGAAAAGCCTACAGTGACTTCTCAATTTCATCTGCATTGCCTAGCCATTTTTAAACTAAGTAACCTACAAATATTGATGCTTTGAAAACAAAAAACATTGACTATAATTTTGATACCATAGATTCATCTACAGAACCAATCAGAGGTGCTCATTAATGGCAGTGGAGCTATTCGTATATGTACATGATACCAGATCAGTTCTGAACTCCAGCCTTGACAGTCTAGCAAACTCTCACTGGTTTGCCTCAGCACTGAAAATCCTTCTGAACAGATAAACTAATACACCTAACACACAAAATGAATCAATTGCCATCATGCTTATGAAATACTGATACAGGTACATAAAGAGAAATATGGTTAGAACCTGTTATTTTGAGGTCTTTTTATTAAGAGAAAGAAGGACAAAGTCATTGCAATTAACTAAAGAAAAGCTGCATCAGCAGTGGCAAGGTTAATTAAGCAATTAAAGGCTGCATAAAAGAACCCACCCTCCACCTTCTTTAGGACTGTAAACACTCATGTTGAAGTAGATGAGCATTTGATAAGCTGTGCAGAATGTACCAAAACTCACGAGAATCTCTAGTTAACACTTAGATTTGGTGTTAACACTTAACAGAACAAGTGGTAAGCTGTGCTTGCCAAGGTCAACTGCACAGATGTACTAATTGTATTATGAGCTTGACATCTAGTGGCCACCCCTGGCAGGGCAAAGCAGGCAAAGGTTAAATCAGCAAACCTTGTCAAAGCACTTCTAACTATCCACCCTCAGGGAGAGTCCATCGGATGCTTGTTGGCACTTCATACAATCCCACCTTTTCACTGACAACAACCAAAAACTTCTCTGTATTGCATGCAGCACTTAAGCACAGGAAACAGAAAGTAATAATCTGTGACTTCACTGCATTCAGAAGAAAAGCATTACTTTGTAAAATATGCAGATATTTTTCTGCCTTTGTCAGGTGGGCTTTCAGCTCATTACAGACAGTCCCATTTTTAAAAAATACTGAACAGGCAAAACTTTAAAAAGAAAAAAGAAAAAAAAGAACTGCCTTTGAATTCTGCATTGCTATTGTTGCTACATACAGAGAAATTAGACAAAAAGATAACTTTCTCTCTGGTGCTCTTTGCTGATAAAGTATTTGGCAAAAAAGGGATCGTTAATGTTTTATATTTTCTACAGTATCTGTATGCTATGATTATCATTCCTTTTGGCAGTAATTCTGTAGCTGAGCTATGATTTTTTTTAAAAAAACCAATAGATCTCAAGGAGATTGCTCTCAAATAAGTTCATGGGGACAGGATTAACATCCTTTTCACCAATGCTGAATTATTTTTCTAGGAGGAAAAATTAAATAAATCACCTTTTAATGATAAACTTTGTCTACAACGTAAATGTCAAAAATGAAATAAGCCATCTTTTTTCATATGGAATGTAAGCGTAACTACAAATTTGAAAGAGCATAGTTTTGGATCTGCATTCTGACATTTTTTGCAACACTACTGCTGTAAGCTATATTTCCAAGGAAGGACCTGGCAAAACCACCTCTGAGTATTCCTTTCCTAAGGAAATCCTATGAAATTCATGAGGTTGCCAGAAGTTGACAGGTGACTTGAAGGCACATATACACATACAGATCTTCCTTCACTATTTGCAAAACTTAACATTTTGCAAACAAAACACATCATTTTTAATATTTTCCTCTCCCTGTTTGTTCCTGGTTAATTCAAAGTGTGTTAGAAGCTATTTAATCCAATATCAAAGTAAATCTGCTTTATTATCAGTAAAACTGAATGGATCTTGTTCTTACTAATGAATGTTCTTTAGATATGCTTCTGTTGGTTTGGCATTCAGTCAACAAATCATGTAATGAAATGAAACCCTCTGTTTTTTCAATGCTTTAACAGATCTAGTACCTAATTTAATTCTGATTGTTCATAATTTCTGAATATTTGTATTTAAAAATGAAGAGAAGCAGCTTTAAGAATATGTATAATTAAAAACATTCTGCCAAGTAAAGTGGTCAATATTCATTTTAGGAATATGAACAATCAGCTGATATTTATTGCATAAATTATGATTTCCCAAGAAAATCTAATGCTCTTATTCCTGGAGAGCATATGTTTCACTGACTCCTTGAAGAGACATCTCTGGTATTAACACACAAAGGAATCTACATCTCTTTAACTTGCTTTATTATTCAAATGCTAAAATATTCAATGTTTTAATTAATTCTTATTCATAAGCCATACTCTGAGGGAGTTTTTAAACAGCGTGTAACATTTGATTGAAATTATTGTAATGCAACTGTGTAATATAGATGTAAAAGTACTTTAGCAAAATAAGTTAATTCCCTTTCCTCAGACTAATTATTAACCAACTGAACCTTTTAGCAGATTATTTATAAATTGAAAAAAAGGATCCACTTCTTTATTTTAAACATTTTTTGTCAAAAGTTATACAACTTCATGTTTAAATGTGTGACTTCCATCATCTCTCATGCTCTGAAGAATATTACATGACATAGAATAACAGCAAGTAAAACATACAGTGTTTTACCTTTATAATTTTGATATGCATTAATAAGTATTAAAATGTTAAACTTGCTTATGGTGAATAAATGTACACAGTAATTGGCTATATTGCAAAGAAATGGAAGTATAAAAAAAGCTCCAAAACATCTAAAATTGAGTGAGCCCCCAGATGTTCAAAATATATTATTTCAAATATATGAATGTAAATCCCAGTGAGTAGAATTTAAAGGGAAACATTTTGAGTATAAAGCAAAATTTTAGTATAAGGTAAATGTTTCATTCAACATTTGCCAGCCACATGACATTATTATAAGAGTTTATTCTCTTTAAACCTAAGACAGACTACTAATAATGTTACTTTAAACAGAACAAACTACATTATCAAAATATTGTCTAATAATTATTTTGAATCCCATTTTTTTCTCAGTTATTGTCCACTTTATAAGCACCACCATTACCCTTGCCAAAAAAACCAAAAACCCTGTGAATGCATTTGGTCAGACGTGTATACAGTCTATTCCTATTTGCTTTAACAAAACAAGGTTCTTCGTACTACTAGTAATCTGTTGATTTAGAAAGAATCATTTCATTGAGAATGTAAAGTCTCCTGATATTTCACATTAAACCCATTCAGCACATGAGAATAGCAAATTTACCATATTGGATTTTATAACAACTCCTTCAGTTATTCTGCCACTCTTCATAATGACATTTCTCCCCCAATATGGCATCCTCTAAAACATTTTGTGCATAAATACCTTTTGTTCACTACTTGTCAGCATAAATGCTATGCAGATTCTAATTAGTCACTGCATATAAGCATTTGTTTTCCAAATTACCAAAGGCATGACTTATCTTTTCCACAACAAACATTTCAAAATAGTAAAACGTTATTGTGTGTGGTTGTCACATCCCACATACCTGGAAATATTTTATTTCATGATATAAAATTGCACTGCATGATACTTCAACAATTCTTTATCGTACTCCTAAAACTTCTATTGTAACACTGCCACCGAAATTGACTGGCCATCCTATAACTTTAAATATGGCCTAATGTTTATCCTCCACTCTGTCAAACTGTCAGGTTTCTTTTTGCTACTGTGTAACATAATATCTGTTACAAAAAAAGAATATTCAGTCTTAACAGCTTTTCTTAATGAAACTACATTTCAAATGCAGCATTAAATGAGATTCCTATGCTTAATAAAATAAAATAAAAGAAAGCTTTCTTAGCAATAGATTAGCAAGTTAAAATAATAAGACTAAGAAGTTAAAAACTCTTAGGAGAACTAAGATTACATTCAGAGGAACAGTTCAAATTTTTTTTAAAAAGTTACAAATGTACTTTTTAGCCTTTTGATAAGGTGTGGGCTAATTTCTGGCCTGTTGCAAAAGAAGAACCAGGAACTGTAGCAATGGCTTGAATATAACAGTAAACTGAAATGAATTGGTCTGGCTTTACAAGATGTGTCTGAACTCTTTAAACTATTTATGCCCCTTTAAAGATAAAAAGATATATACACCTAATTACATAGAAATAAGGAACATTGAACTCATATAGCTATACTACGTATACTGTAATTTAAATATACCACTCTATTCATATTTCTGAAAATGAAAGTGCAACGTGGAATCAGCAGTACTTCAACTGGTTACCAAATGCCTGGAAAAATGTTGTACTCTATGAATTAAAAGATATTTTATTTTTGAAAGGAGCATAACACATTTTGATCATAACATTCTAAAGCAGAGAAGTATTTACACTGTTGCATTTTAAGGCTGCTGTGAAAGCCGATTTTGAGCTATTCAGGGACCACAATAATAACGCTTTAAAATTCCTCACTGGGATGCAATGTAGTCCTTTTGATGGGAAGACTGTCTTTCTCATTCGGCAGAAATAAATCCATTCATTTGATCATGTAGTCATTGAGGGCAATACAAAACAAACCAAGTGTGAGAAATTCTATGTGATGAAGTAAACAAAACAAAACCCCCAAAAAGAAAAAAAGAGAGAAAAACCATTTCCATGACAAAAAGATTCTTTGTCCTTAATCTACACACCATATGCAAGCGTTTCTTTTTAGCATATCTCCTGTTCTAATCCAGGGTGACATGGCTACATATATAAGTGTCTCTAAACAACACAAAAAAGCCCTCCTAGTTGAACAATTTTCTTCAATTTATTAACTCACAAGAAGTGGCATAATGAGACACTGAGGATTCCTCCCTCCTCCTGTTAACTTTTAAAAACAGAATGTTTTATAAATCCTTAAGCCAAGGTCCTTAAAATCTACCAGGAATTTAAAAAACACAATGCTGTGGGGAGGAAGGGTTTAAATGGCAACCTGCTTACATTAAAGTACTTTTAAATAAATAAAAAAGAGCTGTTAATATTAAAATCAATTTCACATTATTTTATAACTCAGGGAATTTGTTTCAGTAGCTCTATATTGCTACCAGGAGTTTTTGCCCTAGTATTTGCATTTCTCTTTTGGAGTCCTTTTAGAGAAATGAAGTGATATGAATTGAAACTCTGGATATTTTCCAATCTAACAGATGCTTTAATCTTTACAAAAGCCAGTTCCTATTACCCTAAATGTAAAGGTTGCAAAGTTTATTTGAAATGGTTAAAAATTCTTTTTGGTCAAGTTCCTTTCCCAGATGGAACTCTTTTCCTGGAAGCACTAAGATTTGGTAAAGCAAAAGAAAGAAGACTGGATAAAGCATGTGTGGATAAGAAGAAAATCCACTCCAACAATGGTTACCTGATTATGCTAGAAATGTAAGTGATAACTGCCTGCAAGAGGGAATGGAGAACTTTCTTTGAGAAGAGTTTGCCTTCACCACCGAGAAAACATGCAACTTGAGGTTAAAAGGAAACCCACCATGCCAAGGGGGTTTATTACCACATGCAGTTAATAGAGTTTAAAACAATCCTGACATGTTGCAAGGAGCTCGGAAAACCATTTGACTTCTTGCCACCAAATCCTGTTGAAATCAGACCTGACTCGTTTCAGGGGCACTTTGGTAAGCCTTGGTACTGCTTTGGCACCCAGAGGCCCAAATAAATCCCTCTCAGGACCTTGCTAGGAACTGAGGACCCACCTGAGATCCTGGAAAACCACACAACAGTCCTGTGGCAAGAGAGATGGCCAGGGAAAGTAGGCTTAAGGCAACAAACCCAGGGACAAATTAGCCACCTCAGGCCTCCACAGTAATTCCCAGTTCCCTCCTTGATATTAAGAAGAAACATCTCTCCCCCCCCCCCCCCAAAAAAAACCTGGCCGCCTTTTCTTCTTTGGGGGACACACCATACTCTTCTCTGACCCCATAACCCCCCCCCCCCAAGAGGCCTACTTCCCTGGAGAAAGGGCCCAGGAAGGCGTGGGAGCAGAGAAACCAGCCAACAAACCCTCTTCCAGACACCTGGGCCTCCCTAAACTTTGTTTTGAGTGTTTGAGGGGGGAGAGTTTGGGCCTTTGAGGGGGTCTAGGAAGCCCCTCAGGAACCATCCTCTATTCCTCCCTTTCTCCATCCCTTCCCTTTTGAAAAGGTCCACTTGTTCACCTCAGGTGTTGCTCAACCTGAGGTGAAGATGCCTTCGTACTAGGCAGTTTGCATCCGCACTGCCGAAATAAACTGTTTTGTCACCACTTTTGCCACTGGCTCAGTGCTATGGAATTCTGGGAATTGTAGTTTGTTGTGGCACCTGCCACAACAAACTACAATTCCCAGAATTCCATAGCACTGAGCCAGTGGCAAAAGTGGTGACAAAACAGATTAATTGGGCAGTGCGGATACAGACTAAGGCAGCGTAGTTTTAACTTGGGACCAAAACCAGCAGCAGGACCCTCGACTTGCCAGACTTTTATTTTATTTTATTTTGTTTTGTTTTGTTTTGTTTTGTTTATTTTCCCCTTCTCCCTCAGGGCCGAAGGGAGGAAGGAGGTGAAAGCTTATTTATTGTCATTTGCTGTCAGGAGGGACGACAACAGCCGCCGCCGCCGCCGCTTCCGGAGGACTCAAGCCCCAAAATCCTGGAGAAATGGGGGTCTGCAATTCCCAGCCTCCCCACACTCTTCATTTCTTTGCTTTGGAGAAAGGAGAGGAGAAAAGGAGAGGAGGCGGCGGGGGGGGGGGGGGGCAGGGAAAAAATGGGGGTGGAAGGCGGTGTGTGTAAGTGTGAGTGTAAGTGTGAGTGAGTGTGAGAGTGTGCTTGTGTGTGTGAGGGAAAAGTGGTCACCCACCACCAAATCCCATCCCCACCGCCTTCTCCTTCCAAAAATGTCAGGCAAAGAGAGCCTTCTTTTTTTCCCCCAGCCCGGCAGCAATAACCCGGTTTGACACCGCTTTAACTGCCCTGGCTCAATGCTATGAAATTCTGGGAACTGTAGTTCTGGAGGACATTGAGCCTTCCCTGTCAGAGAGGTCCATTAAATAATAATAATAATAATAATAATAATAATAATAATAATAATAATAATAATAAATTCCATCGCATGGAGCCACGGAGGTTTGAAGTGGTGTCAAAGTGGATTATTTTCTGCAGTGTGGACGCAGCCACACACAGAGAGAGAGAGAGAGAGAGAGAGAGAGAGGAGAAGAGGCGGGGAAGCCAAACTACTCCTTCCTCTCCTACCAAAAGAAAAAAACAGAAAGAAAAAGACCCCCAATAGACTGCGCTGTTTAACTTTAACTTCCTCCTGTCCTTCTCCTGCGACTGAACTCTGGATGAGGAAAACCCCTGGATCAGGAAATGCGCTCCAGCAGCCATCCACCCCCCACCCCCCCAAAATCCCCCCAGTCCTCCCAGTCCCCCCAGTCGCAGCCTTTCCACCCCTCTCCCTCCCTCCGAGGAGGGGCTGCCTTACTTACCTTGCTCCGAAGCCACCTCCGCTTGCAGCTCCTCGTCCGATTTGAGATGCTGGGGCTTGGCTTGCTTTCGCCGAGACATGCTGCTAACTGCACCGTCGTCCCCTTCTTCCCTTTGCTTTTTGCAGAGACATCAGAGAGAGGAGAGGAGCAGGGTGGCTGGGTGGGGGTCCAAAAAGAGAGACTCGTGGTCCAGGGGGTGGCTTTGGACCACCACAGTCCCCCCCCCCCCAAAACACACACACGGCTTTTCTTCCTCGCTCCGGACTTGTCCAGCAGTACTTTCTTTCAAGGAAAGGGTGGGCGATGCCCCCAAGGAAGAAGGGTCCAGGCAGGCAGGAGCGGAGGGTCGGAGGGGGCTCCGTAGTTGGGAGGCTGGCTAAGGATGCTCGGCCGGGAAGGAGGCTGGGGGCCCCCAGGAGCCCGGAGTGGGGAGGCTCCAGGGGGTCTCCGGAGGCATAGAGGAGGAGGAGGAGGGGGGGCTCGCAATTAGACAAGGAGCCCCACTGCAGCAGCAGCAGCAAGAACACACAACACACAACACATACCCCTACACACACACACACACACACACACAGAGCCCAAAGGACCACTTTCTCTCTCTCTCTCTCTCTCTCTGGTTCCCTCTCTCTTGGAGTCAAGGGAAGTATAAGGACTTCACTGCTGAGTGGGAAGCCGTCATCTCCGTGGCTGTCCTTTCCTCTCCTTTTCCTATTTTCTTTTTTCCCTTTCCTTCCTTCCCTTGCTCTCCTCCTCCTTCTCCTTCTCCTGTCCTCCCCCCTTTTTTCCTTCCAAATTTATAGGACTCAATGCCTTTTTTTTTTTAAAATATTATTTTTATGATTGTCCTCCAGGTCTCCTCTTCACCCAGAAGTTAGCCTGCATGGCGCTTCATTTGCTCCTCCGCGGAGCCGCGCCTCCTCACGTTTGTCCCCATCGGGAGGGAGTTGGGAAGAGCAACAACAACAACAACAACAACCACAACCACACACACACGAAAGCAAAAAAGGAGGAGAAGGGGGGGGGGGGGGAAGAAACAACAACTTTGGCTCGCTTTTCTTCTTCGCCTTGTTCTTTCTCTCTGCTCTTGTGGCTGCTTCTCTTTTCCAAAACCTTGGGGGCTACTCTTTCTCCTTCACTTCTTTGTTTTGCAGCCTCTTTCCTTTTTTCTTTTTCTTTTTCTTCCTCTTTCTCTCTCTTCCAGAAGAGCTTCGGTGCCTCCTCCTCCTCCTCTTCTTCCTCTTCCTCCTTTTCTTCTTCTGTGGCTGGTGGTCACTTCCTGTCCTCTTGAAGTAGGAAGTTTTCTTCCTCTCTCCTTTCTCTCATTCTCTCTGAGAGGCAGGTTGCAATGTGACTTTTCCGAGTGTGTGTGTGTGTGTGTGTGTGTGTATGTGTGTGTTTGTGGGGGGAGGAGGGAGAGAAAGCAAGCCAGCCAGCCAGGCTCTCCTTTTCGGTGCCACTCCTCCTCCCCACTTGTCCGGACTCTCCCTTCCCTTCTCCAGAGGAGCTGCGCCCTCCGTTCGGATCCTGCTTTTGTTTGGAGAGGGAGAGACGGTCCTTGCTCGCCCGCCCGCCCGCTGGGGGGGGGGGGTAGGAAGGGAAGAGGGAGTGAAAAGCCTCCCAAGACCCCCAGACAGGCTTTGAGGGGGGTGGGGGGTGCGAAGGGGATGGTGGTGGGGCTAGCTGGCTGGCTGGGGGGGGGGGAGGAGATGGGGGTATTCCCTTGCCGCCGCCTCCTCCTCCTCCTCTACCACTTTCCCTGCCGCTCCCACAAAGTCTGGATTGGGTGGGAGAGCGGCTTGGCACCCGGGCGCTCGCCAATCGATGATGCCTCCTCCTCCTCCTCTTCTTCCTCTTCTTCCTCCTCCTCCTCCCCCCTCCCCCCCCCTTGCGCTGGGAAAAGGAGGGATCCGCGCAGCCGGGGAGGCGCTACTTTCGCCGAGAAGAAACTTTCAAGTTTGGGAGCGGAGTGGCTCGCAGGGCAGCTCCTCCGCTTCCTCTTCGTCCTCCTCTTCCTTCTTGTTCTCCTTCTCCTTCTTCTCCTCTTCTTCTTCCTCCTTTTCTTCCTCTTCTTCTTCCTTCTTCCTTCTCTTTCTCTTTCTCCTACTCCTCTTCTTCCTCTTCCTCCTTCTTCTTCCTCCTCTTCTTTTCCTCCTCCTCCTCCTCCTCCTCCTCCTCCTCCTCCTCCTCCTCCTCCTCCTCCTCCTCCTCCTGCTTCTCTTCTTCCTCCTATTCTTTCTCCTCCTCTTCCTCTTCCTCCTCTTCCTTCTCCTCCCTCCTCCTTCTTTGCTTCCACTACTTCTTCCTCTCCCTCCCCTTCTCCCTTCTCCTCCTCTTCCTCCCTCTCCGTCGGATGACCAGCTCCCCGAGCGTCTCTCATCCAACACGCCTCCCCACTACTGGCTTTTTCCCTCCCTTCCTTGACACGCTTACCTTCTCCCTCTCTCTTTCCCTCATTTCCCCCTTTTCATCCCTTTCCCTTCCTTCTTCTCTTCTCGTCCTCCCAGTCTCCCCAAGGTGACTGTAGAGGGAGTCCGCACCCTCTTCCCCAAGTGTGGAAGTGTGAAACTCAGCCACAAGTGGCTCCCCCCCCCCTTTCCTTCTTCCTTAGCGCTTGGAAGAAGGAAACACCCCCCCCCTCGTCCATCTACTCGGTGGGCATCTCTAGCCTTCTCCCTCCCCCGACACTCTTCAAACAGGTTTGGGGGCTCTTCTCTCTCTTTTCCCAGAGTCTTTGGCCTGAGCCATGGGTGGACCTGGGGTCCCTTTCCCCTCCGGCCATGGCCTTCCTTCCTTCCAGCCAGCCTTTGACCACCGAGGTGGGCGACCCTGATCTCCTTCCCCAAATGGCTCGGTCGGGGAGCCCCTCGGAGGTCGGGAGGAGCCCACTTGGCAAAGGGGCAAAGGGGGCCGGAGTGGGGAGGAGAGGGGGAAAAAGAGGTTTCCTTAGCCCCCCCCCCCCGTCCCCGCGTCCGATCCATCCTCTTCTTCCCTCGAGGGAGCTTCTTCCTACAGAAAAAGAGGGAGCGCAGCGTCAACTTCGCATTTATTTCGGATCCAGCCTCCTTTTTTCACAACAGAGAGCATCTCTAGGCTGACCCCGCTCGTTTCCTTCCCGTTTGCTGAGAAACAAAATAAAGACAGCCACCCCCGTTAAAAGCAATCTGGTTTAATTGCTCTCCCCACTTTAATTAATTTAAAAAAGAGAGCTGGAAATAGACATCCCCCCCCCCACACACACACTCCATCCCCGGATCGTGTTTGAAAACAAGAAACATGTGGAGGCAGACCCTGCGGTAAAAATTTCTGCCTATATACCGCGGTTTGAGGATTTTTATTCACAAAACGACGCCTAGCTTTTTTTTTTTTTCTTTTGGTCCTTGCTGTTGATTTTGGACTTTCTGTTGTTGTTGTTGTTGTTCCTTATTTCTTTTTCCCCAAATGGGCTTTTCGAACTTCTCTCCAGTGAGGTTCAAAAAGACCTGAAAGTTTTGCCGTCTCAAATGGGGGCCAGCATCAGGTAGATCAAGTTTGGCTCCGAAAGAAGGATGGCTTTTTCTTTTTCTTTTTTTGAGGGGGAGATGTCATTTCCCATCAAGACAGGAAAAGGGAAAAGGAAGGGAGAAAAGCCCAATTCAGCCCTGCGACGGCTTTGGGGCGGATTTCCAGCCCCGACCCATTTCCCAAATAAGCAGCCCTTTTTAAATCCCCGCCTGTGGAAAGGAAAGGAAAGGAAAAAAGGAACGCACTTGGGAGAAACGCGCGTTACTTCGGAGGCGCAATGCGGCGTTAAATACAGGCGCCTCTTTTCTCAAGGCGCTGTTGGTATTTCTGTCAACTACTTCGAAGTTATTTAGTTATTTAGCCTGACTGGGATCTTAAGCACGGTTCACTTGGAAGTAAAAGGCCCATTTTGGCATCAATAGGACTCCAATTATTATTATTAGTATTAATTTATTCATTTTGGCCTAATCGGTGTGTCTCGTGTTATTATTATTATTATTATTATTTTTTGTAACGCCTTCTGAGAGAACACGTGTCAGGAGGTTTCTCTCCCAAATATTTCAGCAAATTTCAATATTTCCGTCCGTTTCAGTCCAACTACGGTCATAAATTTCTCCACTCCACACACACCCCGACAGGAATAAATCATCGTCCATAATAATAATAATAATAATAATAATAATAATGATGATGATGTGTCACCTGGAGCTGTTCTTTCTTGCCCAACACGTGTAAATAAAGGGGAAAGAAGCGAAAAAGCGAGTTTGTGAGGCGGGAAAAGGTCTCAATGAGGGAAAAATTAAAAGGGTGTGGTGTGTGTGGTCGAGGCAGACTCAAGGGCAGTTAATAGCAACAAAAGTGTATGTGTGTGTGTTATGAGTGTGGAAGTGTGTGTGTGTGTGACTGTGGAGACACTTTTGAATGTTAATGACCAACCGAGCGAAAGAAGCTGTCCTTGCCAGACTGGTATCTCGGACATTTGCCCAGGCTGAGATAGAACTCGCGTCTTTCCCGGTCTTGTCTGAAAAGACACACACTCGTGCGCACTTGAGTTGATTCTGAGGAGATGGGAGGAAAGGAGAGGCTCCTCCGGGAGTTGGCTGACTCCTGAAACTTCTTGCGCTGCCTTTTGGAGACAAAAACCCAAATAGCCTCCCTCTGTCCTCCCTCCTCCCAGTCCTATGGAAGTGGGTCACCCTCAGGGAATTGGCGGGAAGAGGCTCCCACCGCCTTTACCTCACACCTAACTTGATAAAGCCCCCCCCCCGTGCCCCAAATCTTTTCTCGGATCAGAAGCGGCACTTGTCAAACACGGCGGCGCCAAACTTTTGTGGTTGTGCGCCTTCAAATCGTTTCCGACGTAAGGCGACCCTTTTCTTGGCAAGATTTCCCCGGAGGGGGGGGGGGGGATTTTTCATGGGCTTTTCCTGGCAAGATTTGTCCAGAGTCGGCTTGCCTTTGCCGTCCTCTGAGGCTGAGAGGGTGTGACTTGTCCAAGGTCACCCAGTGGGGTTTCCATGGCCGAGCGGGGATTCAAACCCTGGTCTCTAGAGTCGTAGTCCCAAGGCTCAACTACATTTGAGCCATCCTCCGCATCTTTACTCGGCAAGTAAAGCAGTGTTTTACAACAGCGAGTAAACAGGGAGGAATGCCACATTTCTATGAGGAAACCAACCAATAACACCGCACAGTTTTTAAAGAATGGAAGCAGCTCAGTCTTAATGAGTCCCCCCCCCTCTTTTCCTCACACAAACACACTTTTTGTAAGGAGGAAACTTTGCTCTAGTCAAGGATTTTAATCTTGAAACCGAACCAGAGGAAACCCAAATGTCTTCACTCGGGACGGAGAGTTGGAGTGAAAATCCCGCGCGTGGGTGACATATATATATATATATATATACATACACACACACACACACACATACATCCTGCGCGTGGATGACAGGAGAATATATATATATATATATATATATATATATATATATATCGTATTAAAAAGGTTTTACTTTGTGAGGAGGAAGAGAGTTGTGTGACGGATCCCCACACGTGGAGGTTGAGAGATCTGGCAACCTATCAATATATCTATATCTATATCATCTATGTCTATATCATCTATAACTATATCTATCTATAGGATCTGGTTGAGAGATCTGGCAATATAGGGTCTCTCTCTGTAGGTTACCAGATCTCTCAACCTCCACGTCCTTTCCATAACCCTCTTCCTCCTCACAACGTAAAACCATTTTAACACGAAAGGGAAGGCAAGGGGGGCTGAGGAAGAAGCTTCCTCAAACCCAAACTTGCTTCCCTCTCCCCCCTCTCCTCCTCCTGCAATTAAATCTAATTTGTTAATTGTCCTTCCCCTCTGCAAATGCTTCTTCTTCTTCTTTCTTCTTTCTTCATCTGCAAAGAAGACACGTAATCATTTTGTCTGCTTAATAATAATATTTTACCAATTAGTCTTGTACTTTATGAGAGCATGAATGAGAGAGAGGAAGAGGGAATTAAACGTCTCCCTTGCCTTTGTACCAGGGAAAAGTGGAATATGGGGGGGGGGGGGAGGAGGAGGAATAGAGACTGATCTGTAAGATTGATTTCTCTTTGGGGGGGGGGGAAGAAGGGGTGAAAGGTTTCCTCTCTCGTGTGTATGTTCCTATCTTCCCATACAATTCTGGCCACAGCCTGGCAGTCCCAGCCCAGAGACTCACGTGTACAGAAAGTGGCTTTAAGACTTCCTAGACACGGGTGGCTGAGAGTTCCCCCCCTCTTCCTTCTTCAACGTTTCTCCTTATTTGAGGTGTGTGTAGCTTCCCATCCCTTACACAGCCTCGAATACCGCCTTTCCCCCCTCTTTTTCCAGTCCAACCCCTGCTTTCTTTTCCCCATCTTCCCCTGCCTCTCCTTTCCTTAGGAAAGCTTTGGGTTTCCCCAAACACAGTTGTAAAAGACACACACATACACCCCGGACTCTCATACGTGTGTGTGAGGAAAGGCTCCCTTTTCGGAAGGGATGGTAAAATTAGTTCGCACTGGAGAGGAGATATGACTAGATTAATATTATTATTGCTAAGGAGAGGTAATTGATAACACCACCTGCCACTCCAGAGCAATCAGGATGATAAATGTTTCCATCAGAGGGAAATCTCTGCTTGGTCTCCCACAGCCTAATCCAAACAGCATGTCAAATGTCAATTATAAAGATGTTTCCTTTCTGTTACATTTTTTTTTGGGGGGGGGAGGCGGGTGGTGGAAGGAGGACGAGGGGAAGGTAGACAACCATCACCCCCACCCTCAGGTTTATCCAGTGTTGAGGGTTTTCTAACTTCTACCTTTCCCTTCTCAGTCCATTTCCCTCTAATCATAATCATAATCATAATCATGATCATAAAATACCCTCAAAAGTTCCCAGACTAATGGGGGTTGCAGACTGCCAGAAATAGTGCAAATTGAGTCCACTTTTAGGGTTAGTGTTAGTGTTAGGGAATCATGGGAATTGTTGTTTTTCTGAGACATTGAGCCTTCTCTGTCAGAGAGCTCTGGTGCCACAATAAAATACAGTTCCCATGATTCCCTAACTCTAACCCTAAAAGTGGACTCAATTTGCACTATTTCTGGCAGTCTGCAACCCCCCTAAAACGAACCGCGCCTCCTCCACAGGTAAGAAGAGGCCGTCTTTGGACTCCTTCCACCTGGTATTATTCTCCCAATTAACCAGATTATTAGAAGCACAAGCCAGAGGAAGGGATCCCTCAACAGGCAAGGCTGCTCTGAGATCACTTTGATTTGTAGATCCTTTAATAAACAGATTATTGGGTGGGGAAAGGAGAAAGAGGACCGAGGTTCTTCTTAACCATGGCAAGCGAGTTTCTGTCCAGAGTTGGATAGAGAGAGAGAGATGCCTGGTAAGCATCTGCCTGAAGCCATATTGGCTGAGGACTAAAATCCGACGCTGCAGGATCGCAGCTTTGCATAATAATAATAATAATAATAATAATAATAATAATAATAATAATAATAATAATAATAATAATAATAATAATAATAATAATAATAATAATAATAATAAATACCAGAGAGGAGGGTTAAAGTGTGTGAACGTATTCCCCATCACAGGGGTCTCTTTTGCGTTAGCTAGTCGTGCATCCAGCTGCACAAACATGAATAACGCGATGTAGGCGCGTTATAAACAGGCACATAAGCCATCCATGTCTTGGCATGCAGTCATTCATTCTCTCTCACACACATACACTCTCTCACACAGGGAAATACAGACTCAAATCTTCACACACACAAACACACACACACACCCATTTTTCTCTCGGAACAAACGCATAGCTTTGTCCATCTGTGTGTAAAGATGCAAACATATGTTTCCTCTGTTATGAGTGTGAGCCGCCGCTCCCCTCTTATAGGAAAAGTTTGCCTCCTTTCTCTGCTGTAGGTACGCTTTTTCTTTTTCTTTTGGAGAAAAAAAAGGGATTATTATTAACTGGTATTAATAGATGCACAGGCCTCAAAAGACGAAATCAGCTATTGATAATTGCAAGAAGTATACGGCAGCTACTGTATCGATCGGCTTGTCCCTTATTCCCCTGGTATGGGAGAGATAAGAAGACACACTCTTTAGTGCAATATAATTTCTTTTGACCTATCTGCTTGCTACAGACTTATGATGAATAGCCAGAGTGGTTAAAGTCCTTTATCACGAAAGTTGCC
The DNA here is from genome assembly GCA_026167975.1 of Phrynosoma blainvillii. Classification (NCBI taxonomy): domain Eukaryota; kingdom Metazoa; phylum Chordata; class Lepidosauria; order Squamata; family Phrynosomatidae; genus Phrynosoma; species Phrynosoma blainvillii. The sequence continues at coordinate 95,818,234 of JANUYF010000004.1, read as the reverse complement.
CCTTGATATAATATTGATTCTTTATAACTAGCTCCAAACACAAAAATCAAACTGTCCACTTGGCCATCATCATCATCAATATCATCACAAAAGCTCTGGAATAAAGATCAGCCGAGGACGGAGAACGCTTTCTATAATCTGCCCTCCTAATCTTTATTTGCTGATGATGAAAAAAGAAAAGGGGCAGGGAGGGGGAGAAGGAGGATTTGTGGGGGGGGGGGGGCGGGGGAAGGAAGAGTGTCATCTGAACCAATAATAATAATAATAATAAAATTAGACAAAAGAAAAAGCACTTTTTTCAAATTTATTTTTTTTTTAAAAAAAGGAAGAAAAAAATCAGCGGGAGGGGGCTGGGGAGGAGTAGGTTAAAAAGCATCTGGACTCCTTGGCTGCATCCGCACTGTCGAAATAATCCGGTTTGAGCCCACTTTAACTGTTGCGGCTCAATGCTAGGGCATTGTGGGAATTGTAGTTGGTTTGTGGCACCACCGGTGCCACAAACCAACTACAATTCCCACAATGCCCTAGCATTGAGCCGCAACAGTTAAAGTGGGCTCAAACCGGATTATTGGTGCCACAAAGTACAATTCCCACAAAGCCACGGCGGTTAAAGCGGTGTCAAGCCGGATTAACTCGCCCGTGAAGATGCAGCCCTTGTAAAGCCACCGCTGAGATCCTGGCTTCCCTTATCAAGATGGGATGCATTTATATAAAGCCATCAATAATCTCTTTTATGTGACAGGTATACAGACATTGTCGGAGGCGGAGAGGGTCAAAGCGCAGCATTGGCTTCTAGGAGAGAGGAGCCAGAGAGAGAGCCATCCTCGTGGCTTGCCTTCTCCCTCCGCCCTCCACACAACACAACGACGCACATCACAACGACACACAACGACCTGGAGGCAGGCAAGTCGGGGCTTTCGCTCCGGCAGCAGGAGCCGCAGCGCTGCCTTCTTCATCAAGGATGAGAGATATGGGAGGGAAAGTGGATGGAGGGGGACCCGAGGGAAGGTGGCCCCCATCCCTTTTGGCACAGGCAGGACTGGGGAAAAGGTTTCATTCCGGGCCAAGTACGTGTGGACAAGGGAGGCTCCCATTGACCCTTGAAGGGCCGATTCCAGGCGACTGGGGTGGGGGGGGGTGTTGCAGACTGCCAGAAATAGTGCAAACTGAGTCCACTTTAAGGGTTAGGGTTAGTGCTAGGGAATCATGGGAATTGTTTTTTCCCCCCTGAGACATTGAGCCTTCTCTGTCAGAGAGCTCTGGTGCCACAATAAACTACAGTTCCCATGATTCCCTAACCCTAACCCTAAAAGTGGACTCAATTTGCACTATTTCTGGCAGTCTGCAACTCCCTTGGGTTGGAGGGAAAGCGTCGGAGATCAGAGCCCCTAAGTTTCATTCGCTTCGGCCATCTGCCTGTATATTTTGAAATGTGTGTGTGTGTCCCGTTTCCGATTTATGGCGACCCTATCGCAAGGTTTTCTTGATACGTTTCTTCGGAAGGGTGTTTGCCATTGCCTTTCTCTGAGGCTGAGAGAGTGTGACTTGCCCACGGTCACCCAGTAGGTTTTCATGCCCGAGCGGGGATTCGAACCCTGGTCCCCAGAGTCATAGCCCAGTGCTTAAACCACTACGACACTATTACAGAATTAAAGTCGAAAGGTAAAGGTGCTATATATCCCCCCCCCCCGGTTGTTGTTACTGTGTCCCTTCAAGTCATTTGTGATTTACAGTGATTCTAAGGCGAAGATATGGGGGGTGGTTCTTGGAAAGGTTTGATCTGCAGAGGTTTGCCATTGCCTTCCCCTGAGGCTGAGAGAGTGTGACTTGCCCAAAGGCCGAGCTGGGAATCGAACCCTGATCTCCAGAATCGTAGTGCAACACTCAAAACTTTAGGCCAGGATCCCCCTAAAATTAATCGCCAGCCACCGCCAAATCTCCACTGTGCCATCAGCAGAGTTACTCCACGGCTGAATTTATAAGGGTGCATCTACTGTAGAAACAATGCAGCCGGGCACCACTTCAAGCGCCTCAGCTCCATCCTATGGAATCCTGGGATTCGTATTTTTGCAAGCTCTTCCCCCATGCCCTGCCAAAGCCTCTTGGTGCCTCACCAAACTACAAATCCCAAGAGGATTCTGTAGGATGGAGCCAGGGCAGTTCAAGTGGTCTCTACCTGCTTTCTTTCTACAGTAGAGGGGTATATATCCGCACTGCAGAAATAACCCAGGTTGACCCCATTTTAACTGCCCTGGCTCAGTGCTAGGGAATCCTGGGAATTGTAGTTTGTGTGGCACCAGAATTCTCTGACAGAGAAGGCTAAATGTCTCACAAAACCACAGATCCCAGAACTTCACAGCACTGAGCCATAGCAGCGAAAGCGGGGTTAACCTGGATTATTTCTGTCGTGCGGATGTGGTTGGAGGTTGTGTCCCGCCTCGAAATAAAAGGGAAAGATTTAAAACGCGTGTTTGAGGGACACGACCGTCCTACTAGGCACGTCTGGAAAGGAAGCCCCGTTGAAATGCGGTTCTTAAAGGTGCATAAAATGGATGAAGGTGACAGGGTGACCAGACACGTCCTCCTTTTCCATGACATGTCCTCCATTCCAGCCTTCTGTCCAGGAGGACAGAAGGCCCTCCCTTTGCAGCCTGACTAAATTTGTAATTGTAGGAGTGTTTTGAGTTTCTCTTTGGTCATCTCCTCCCTTTTCTGGAACTTCCTCCATTTTGTAGTGCCTCCTTCTATTTGGTTGTGTCCTCCCTTTTTTCTTGGACGTCTTCCATTTTGCGGGGCCTCCTTTTATTTGGTCATCTCTCTCTCTCTCTTTTTTTTTTGGGACGTCCTCCATTTTGCAGGGCCTTGTCCTCCTTTTAGGGTTAGGAGGACCCTGTGAGGGCGAGGGAGATGGGCAAAGAGGCAGAGTCTTTGCAATGGCAGCAGTGCTCTTCACCACACAGCTGACCCTATCTATCTATCTATCCATCTATCTCTATCTATCTCTATCTATCCATCTATCTTTTCCTTCCATCCCTCTCTCTTCCCTCCACTGACTGGAAACAGACAGTTACAAGGAACCATCCTGGTCTCTATCCCCGTCTCCTCCCTCCATCCCCTCCCTCACACAGCACCACAATCCCTCTCCCCAAAATCTTCCCGCCCAAATTGACCATTTCCCTCCCGTGGCCCTCCCTGGCGCAATAAAAAGTGCCTCCACCCTGGATATCACACTACACTCTTATAGCACTTCTATTCCACTTGAACTGCCATGGCTGCCTTCTGTGGCATCCTGGGATTTGCAGTTTAGGGAGGGAAATTTTAGAATTCTCAGCCTCAGAGTTAGCCGTACTTAAACTACAAAGCCCAGAATTGCCCAGGAGGCAGCTATCTCAGTTAAAGTGGAATAATAGCCCTAGAACAATGTAGTGCGGGCTTGACTGAAGGCACAGAGGGCTCCCTCGGAGCTGATGACTAGACACGTCCTCCTTTTCCAGGGCTTGTCCTCCATTCCCAACCTTCTTGTCCAGGAGGAATTCCAAAAGGTCCTCCATTCTGAGCAAGACTAAGGGCCTGAACTGACTGCCAGAAATAATCCAGTTTAAGAACACTTTAACTGCCTTGGCTCAATGCTAGGGAATCATGGGAATTGTAGTTTTTTCTGAGACATTGAGCCTTCTATGTCAGAGAGCTCTGGTGCCACAATAAACTACAGTTCTCATGATTCTCTAGCACTGAGCCAGGGCAGTTAAAGTGGCCTCCAGCTGGATTATTTCTGGCAGGCCCTAAGAAGCAAAAATGTGTAATTATATGAGTGTTTTTAGCTTTTATTTGGTCATGCCTGACGTCCCCCCCCCTCGAATGTCTTATTTTAAGGCGCCTTGTCCTCCTTTGTGGTGAGGACCATCTGGTCGCCCTGGCTGAGGGAGATGGAAAGCCCCCAAATCCCAAGGTCGGGTTCCCATTGGGACGAGAAGAGGAGCGCCTTTGCTTTTCCTATGGCGCCAAAATGCTTTCTTTTGTGTGTGTGTGTGAGAGGGAGAGACAGGGAGCGCAGGGAGGGAATCTCCTTCTTTATAGTCTGCTGAGACACTGATGCTCTTTCCCTCCTTTTCTCCTTCTCTCTCTCTTTTTCTCACCCAAGACTTGAGCTCATTAAAGGTCACAGAGAGATGGCAGCGATTAGACCGGCTGCCACGGTTGAGACAGTGAGAGTCTAGTAGCTGGGAAAGAGTAGGGGCCTTTGCAGACTGCCAGAAATAGTGCACATTAAATTGAGGCACTGCCCTGGCTCAGTGCTAGGGAATCATGGGAACTGTAATTTATTGTGGCACCAGAGCTCTCTGACAGAGAAGGCTCAATGTCCCAGAAAAAAATACAGTTCCCATGACTCCCTAGCACTGAGCCAGGGCAGTGCCTCAATTTAATGTGCACTATTTCTGGCAGTCTGCAAAGGCCCTAGGTCCTCCCAGCTCTTTCCCTGTGAACTAGGGAGAGTGGCAGTGCCATCCCATCTATATGTCTCCATCCTACAGAATCCTGGGATTAGTAATTTTGTGAGGCCCCAGGACTCTTTGCCAGAGGAAGCGAAATACCTTGTAACACTACAAATTTCAGGATTCCACAGGATGGAATTTCTACAGCAGTTAAAGTGGTGTCACCCTGCACTATTTCTGCACGGGAGATGCACACTGAGTCCTCCTAAGTCCATCCTTCTCTAGGATGAATTCTAGAAATACTTACCCCAAAGTCAGCTCATCCAGTCCTTTGGAGGCTCTGCAGCTTCAGAGAATAGGATCCAGGGCAATGGATTCAAAGGACAGGAAAAGAGAGTCCACTTCAACAGTAGGAAGAACTACCTGACAGTAAGAGTTGTTTGACACTGGGATATGCTGCCTTGGAGTGTGGTGGAGTCTCCTTCTTTGGAGGTTTTGAAACAGAGGCTGGATGGCCATATGTTGGGGGTGTTTTGATTGTGTATTCCTGCATGGCAGGGGCTTGTGGTCTCTTCCAGCGCTATGATTCTATGATCATAGAGCTGTAGGACTTGGTTAATTGACTTTTCTATAGTTGTAGGACTCAACTAACTTTTGAGTAAGTATTTCTAGAGAAGGAGAACATTGAAATAGTCAAAGAGTTCCTATAACTTGGATCAAACACTGACCAGAATGGAGACTGCAGTCAAAAAAATTAGAAGAATACTTGGATTGGGAAGGGCAGCTATGAAAGATTTAGAGCCTTTGCAGACTGCCAGAAATAGTGCAAATTGAGTCCACTTTAAGGGTTAGGGTTAGGGTTAGGGAATCATGGGAACTGTATTTTATTGTGGCACCAGAGCTCTCCGACAGAGAAGGCTCAATGTCTCAGAAAAAAACAAAACAAAACAATTCCCATGACTCCCTAGCACTAACCCTAACCCTTAAAGTGGACTCAGTTTGCACTATTTCTGGCAGTCTGCAAAGGCCCTTAGACAAGATACTAAAGTGCAAAGACATAACACATAACACTGAAGTGAGGATCGTCTAAGCCAGGGGTAGGCAACCTTTTTGAGCCGGGGGGCGGTCCCGCGAAGTCCTCCCCTCTGCTGGGCCAAGGGGGGGGGGAATGGCTGCACACACGCACATGCGCGTGCACCCCCGTCGCACGTGACCCCCCGCGTGCAGTGCCGCTGCCACTGCTGCCGCCGCTGCACAGCCGCCTCCGTGCATGTCGCGACCGCTATTGTGATTTCCAAAATGGCGGCCGTGACTTTTTTGCGCATGCGCAGTACTCCTGCGCATGCACAAACGCGTTGCGGCCACCATTTTGGAAATCGAAATGACGTGTGCGGCCACACGGCAGCCAAAACACGCGGCGGCGGTGGTGCGCGGTGGCGGCGATCCGCCTGGACCGGTAAGTATGGGGACCTGGGCCTTAACCAGCCCGCGGGCTGTAGGTTGCCGGCCCCTGGTCTAAGCCACTGTATTCCTCATTGCCATGTATGGATGAGAGACCTGGACTGTGAAAAAGCCAATAGAAGGAAAGCTTATTTGAGATGTGGTGCCAGAGAAGAACGCTGAGGATACTATGGATGGCCAAGAAGACAAGCAAATGGCTCCTAGAACAGATCAAGCCCGAACTCCTCTTGGAAGCCAGGAAGACTAAACTGAGGCTGTTGTACTTTGGCCTCATCATGAGAAGACATGAATGATTAGAAAAGACAATGGTCCTAGGAAAGGTAGAGGGCAGTAGAAAGAGAAGAGGACCACATGCCAGATGGATAGATTTGATCAGGGAGGCCACAGGGCTGAGCCTGGAAGACCTGAGCAGAATGGCAGAGGACAGAAGGTCTTGAAGATGTCTTATCCACAGGGTTGCCATGAGCTGAGATGGACTCAAGGGCAGTTAACAACAACCCAAACATTTCAAAAAGTGGAAGAATCAAGCAGAAGAAGCTCTTGGGCAAGGGAAAGTTAAGACCCTCAGAGCTACTGAGGCTTCTCTTCCAAGGCCCTCCTGATGTCATATAATACAAACATGTTTAAGATGTTGATGTTTTTTGAGGAATTCTGGGAGTATTGTAGTTTTGTGAGACATTTAGCCTTCTCTTTCAGGGAGCTCTGCTGCTACAACAAACTACAGTTCCCCAAATTCCATAGCATTGAGTCATGGCAAATTAAAGTGGTCTCAAACTGGGTTGTTTCTGCAGTGTGGGCTCAGCCTGAATAATCTGTTCCTAGTTTGTTTCTCAAGCAAAACTTCTTACACATGTACAAAGGTCCCATGGCATTTAACAGGACTTCCTAGTGAATGTGCTTAAAAGTTCATTCAATGTCTGACACTGTCAAGTGCTCATGGGATTTGATCTTTCATATTGCACAGCCTCTTTTTCATGCACCTATAGAGAATTTATTTCTTGTCCTTCATTTATCCATGGGCATGCAGAGAGAAGGATTCTCTCTTTTGCTCAGACATACTTCTTAATCTCCTAAATAAAGAAGAAATTTCATATATCACATAATTACTTTCTCTTCTGTTCTTCCTCTTTCCTTTCCTTTCTTTTCCTTTCTTTTCCTTCCCACTCTCTTTCATCCACAAATATTTTATTAGAACTGACCCAGTGCTCAATGAAGTCTCACTAGAGATTATGCAAAAATGTTGAATGAGAAGTCGAAGGCTTTCATGGCCGGCATCCATAGTTTTTTTGGGGGGTTTCAGACCGTGTGGCCATGTTCTAGAAGAGTTTCTTTCTGACATTTCGCCAGCATCTTTCACCAGCCACAGATGCTGGCTAAACGTCACAAAGAAACTCTTCTAGAACATGGCCACACAGCCCCCAAACCCCACAAAAAACAAGGTTGAATGAGATTTATTTATATTTGCATTTTTCTCTAAGTGAGAATTTGTGGAGCCTTCTCAAAAATCATAAGCTAAAGTGCTTCCGCTGAAGAAGTTTCTGTGAATACATGCTTAATAGTCTGAAGTTTTGACGTGAAAGATGAACGGATGTGTCTGAACAGATTCTGCGCATTGCCCTTTGACTATGAAACTGATACATCCTCAATTTAAAACACACATACAGCCTAAATACCCTAAAAGTATCAGGTCCTGTCTGATCTTGGAAGCTAAAGGAGGGTCAGCCCTGGTTAGTATTTGGATGGGAGACTGCCAACAAACACCATGTATTGTAGGCTATATTTCAGAAAAAGGAACTGGCTAAACCAACTTTGAGTATACTTTGCCTAGGAAAATTCATGGGGTCACCATATGTTGACAAGCAACTTGAAGGCACATACACACATTTCCTTGTTAAAAATAAAGTACAGTATAATTCCCCAATATATTATAATTTAATTGCTAATTTATTGAATATCTTAGCTGTTGATTTTAAGCTTGCCTCTCCTTGTATCTAGCATTGTGAAATCTGAAGGTCCTGTCATTGGGCATGTTACACATGAACCATCCAATTGCACTAGGGGGGGAATTTATGAAGGAATCAACAATGGGCAAGCTCACTCCATCTTCTATGTGACATCCCTTCTGTTATTTAAGTATGGACGTTATCACACGTGGGCCAGAAAGCGAAAATAAAAGTGGAAATGAGGCATTATGAAAATAAACCGAAAATAAACTTGTTTCCGCAAATGTCATTACCTTAATTGCGAATTTACAGCAAGTGCAAAGAACGTCCACACACAAGCAAAAATATCCCGTAAATGTAGTAGAAATGAGCCTCTTTCACATGTGCAGATAGAGGAATGAGCCTCTTGCACATGCGCAGATAGAGGAATGCTCACGGGAACCATGGGTAATGACAGGGAAATGCTCCCCAATACGTATTTGGCGATCACATTTGTGGTAAATGCGGAATCACCCTCATTGCGCAATTGCATTTCCTGAAGAAACCGAAATTCAAAAGATCTTGGATCTTTCCACTTTCTATCGGGGTTCTGTCGGGATTCTGTGCGACGTCGTGTGAAAACACGGGCCAATAATCCAGTATCGTTCGGGATTTCGTGTGGATTTTGTTTGGGTTGGGCCCCGTGTGATAACGTCCTATGGCTAAATACCCTAAAGTCACTCTGATCTTGGAAGCATAGCAGGGTCAGCCCTAGTTAGTACTTGAATGGGAGAACTCCAATGAATGCCAGGTGCTGGAGGCTATATTTCAGAGGAAGGAACTGACAAAATCACCTCTGAGTATTCCTTGCCAAATATAATGAACAACAAAAAAACCTATGAAATTCAATTAAGAAGGTGTAACCACCTCTGAGTATTCCTTACCTTAAATAAATCCTATGTCGGTCCACAGACAACTTGAAGGCACACACACACACCATGGGAACACACATGTACACACAGACAGATTTTTTTCATTGCCTCAGCACTGTTTAAGAACTGAAAGGTCCTCCTGGCAGTAGAACTACTTGGATGAAGCTCATCAAGTTGTGGTGCTTTTTGTTCATGAACAGTGGCATTTCTCTTCTATGATCTAATCCTTCATGTGATTGAGTTTTGCAAAACACATTCATGCTTCCCTTGGGCAGAGCTAAGGTGTATATGAGCTGATGTTACAAAGGTAATACAGAAAGAATCAATTCACCTTACCTGCTTTAAAAGAAATAACATTGTGTCAGCAGCAGGAACATCCCTTCATCAAATGACACAATATAATTTGATTAGTTAAATAAATAACCAGCTATGTCCAGACATATAGGTCACCTACTTGCAAATTAGATTACTCTGTTTACTTATAGGCAGCACCTTGATTAGTAAATAAGCTCCTTCCTTCTTCCATTTCTTTCTTTCTTTTTTGTACCTTTCATCCTGGCTGGCTTAATTTTAATATGTATAACAAGACTTGATTAGCTCACTTACCCTGGATGTACCTTTTATGGTGGTGACTGGCAAAATGTGTGTCTCTAGATGCTGTTGGGAGAGCCAGCATGGTGTAGTGGTCTGAGCATTGGACTATGACTGTGGAGACCAGTGTTCGAATCCCCACTCAACTGTGGAATCCATAGGCTGATCTTGGGAAAACTACACTATGGGCCTTTACAGACTGCCAGAAATAGTGCAGCTTGAGGCCACTTTAACTGTCCTGGCTCAGTGCTAGGGAATCATGGGAATTGTATTTTTTTCTGGGACATTGAGCCTTCTCTGTCAGAGAGTTCTGGTGCCACAATAAACTACAGTTCCCATGATTCCTTAGCACTGAGCCAGGACAGTTAAAGTGGCCTCAAGCTGCACTACTTCTGGCGGTCTGTAAAGGCCCTATCTCACTCTGAGAGAAAGGCAAAGGTACATCCCTTCTGAAGAAATCTTGCCAAGAAAACCACATGATAAATTTGCCTTACGGTTACCATAAGCTGGAAAAAACTTGAAGATACACAACAACATAAGTTGCTTCTGACTTATGGCAAATGTATCATGGGGCTGTCTTGGCAAGATTTGTTCAGAGGAAGTTTGCCATTCCCTTCCCCTGAGGCTGAGAGCATGCAACTTGCCCAAGGTCAACCAGTGGGTTTCATGGCCAAGCTGGGAATCGAACCCTGGTTTTCAGAATTGTAGTCCAACATTGAAACTACTATGCCACACTTGGCTCACCAACAAACTACAAATCCCAGAATTCCATAGTGTGAAGCCATGACAATTGAAGTGGTATCAAACTGCATTGATGCTGCAGTATGGCAGCAGCTTACGACAGAAGGCAGATAGGGGAAAGATGGCATAGAGATAGAGAAAAGCTCTACTAGAGGTAGGACAGCAGCCAGGGGCAAGAACTGAATAGGGTTTGGGGGAGTGGTGAATGATTAAATAGTTCAGGGGTTAATGAATGTGTCATAATAAACTTCCACTTGTTTATTCTTTTCTACAACTGTGTCTAGCTATTCCTGTTAAGTTTTGAAAGAGAGTCTGGTCACACTTACCACATTGAATCCACAGAACAACACATCCACCACACATAGGGATTACCTAGGGAACCTGGGGCTGAGCAGACAGGCCAGGATGTGCTATTCTGTGCTATTCTGGCCTGGATGCTAACCTGGGTGCTAACCTGGGTCAGTCCCCTTCTGAGAAGTCCCCCCTTCCACATCTGACATGGGAACTGGGCTCCTGGCAGCATTCATATGACCAAGCAGAAATATAAGGTGATGAGAGAAGGCCAAAATGTTTCTATATCAGGTGCCTAGGTCTGTCTAATGAGCCTCTGAAAACTTCTCTTGTGGAAGCCACCTTCCAAGGGTCCCATTCTGGGAGAAAGGTAGCATATAAGTAAAGTAAAGTAACCATCTCACATTGATCATTCCAAAGGTTCAAATTGGATGTATGCAGAGTAACCACCAGGATTGAAACCTCCAACAGCTGGAGCTAGTTTGTGGTGGAGGAGTGATACCAATTTAGGGATGATAGATGGGGACCTAAATTGTAGAACCTTCCTATTTTCTTCCATTCTAGAAGCAGTTGAGAATAGGGAGAGGCTTCCCAGGCCTCCAGAGCAGATTTTGGGGCTGCTGGGGTCTGCAGCAAGAAGGGGATTTTGCTCCAACTTACACTGGAGCCTGCTCTTGCATGAAGTGGTGTCCAGCATTGGATATTGTCCTAGATAAATAAGATACAACAACAACAGGTATTAATTCTGAAAGTTACCACCATGGATTCACTGGTGAGATGATTAGTCTCAGGACGTTTTCACACGGGGCTCCCTAAAGCTGGCTGGAGCCCTTCCCCTAAAGCCGGCTGGACCCCGTGCCGCTGACACCGGAATGACTCCGGCGGCGGCAGGCTAATTCCTTTTGCCACCTGGAATTACCTGAAGCCGGGGTTAGCCAGGAATTAGCCTGCCGCTGCCGGAGTGAGGCCGGACTTAGGGCTCCGTGTGTTTGAACACACGGAGCGAAAAGCCGGCCGGACGCAGGGATGACACTGAAAGGGGCGGGGTTTGCCGCCGCGCGTGTGTGAACACACGGGAAATGGAGCCGGAGTGAGGCCGGCTAGCGTCCTCCTTTTGCCCCGTGTGAAAACGTCCTCAGTTGAACAGAAGTAGAAAAAAGAACGGAGTTACACAGGAACTTTGATAAGTCAAAGAAATGGAGTTTCTTACCATGAAGAATATGTAGAGGCTTAGTACGTGTAGAGTAGGATATTGGTAGACATGATACCAGCTCTTTTCTTTCACTAACACACTGGGAGAAATTCTAATGTGGAGGATAGCCCTTAGCAAGCCCTAAATGATAGATCAATCCAAAGTTTGGTGAGAGCTGTTCCAAACCATTTCTTTATCTGTCATAAAAAGGTTGCAAATGCTTCAGCCCATTTGTGCTGCTGAAATAAATATCACAGAGGGGGGCTGGGGCAAGATGAGGAATCTACCCGTGACACCACTTCTACATTTTAAGATCCTTGCTAGCTGACAGAGAGTCAAAATGCATTTTTAAAAACAAAATTTGAACTGTTCATGATACAACTACACAGTTGTGCACTTTACTGAATGTGTATTCTGTGCTTTTGCTAATGTCACCTGACAACACTTTCATTCAAGGTAAGGCAACATGGCAGCAATAGTATTGACTTTCTGTTTTTCTGTCACTGAGATGTATAAAATGCAGTGGGGTTTTTCATCCCCCCAGACAAAATTTATAAAGTATCACCTCTGGATTGTGAGCATTTACTTAAATCGTGCAACAATGCTCTCATATTGTAGGCTTGACCATTATAGCAAAATCGTCACCGTTATTGAGATCAAAATCAATTGATCAGTCAATCATTCTGCCTGCTTTTCTCTCCTTTCACAGAAAATGAATTGCAGGACAACCCAAGACTTGCCCTTTTTATCTGATGGGGAACCAGCATCTAGTTTTATTTTTTCTTTAAAAGGGTATTCATATGCACACTGGTATTTGTGTGTTTGTGTGTGTATGCATGCATGGCTTCTGTTTCTCTTTATAATATTCCACTCTGACAGGTGAATGGATTAGTAGAGATGGTCACTGCATGCATGAGTTTCATATAAATTCATACACTTTTCTCCTTAATTCATTCACTTTCTTCCTTAAGCACATATTTAATGGTTGACTTCTGTCTTACTTTGAAATATGCATACTTATTTTTGCTGGAATATTAATAGAAGAATTTGAGAGATTTTCAAGGTCTGACCAAGCTTACAAGCAGAGTGCATCTTAGCTTGGAAAAGTTACCTTTTGGAATAAAGTTTTCAGAATCCAACAGGGCATTGGTAATGCTGGCTGAGGGAATTCTGAGAGTTGTAGTCCAAACAATGAACTTTTCTAATGGTCCCTTCTGGGTGTACAGAGGCAGATGAAATGCTCTATGATGTTCTGGAGTTCAGTTTCCAGATGAGGTAGACTATGCATGTACCTATGCAGCAGAATTAATGAAGTTTGAGACTGTTTTAAATGCCATGGCTCAATGCTTTGGAATTCTGGGATTTGTAGGTTTGTGAGATATTTAGCTTTTTCTGTTAGAGACCCCTGGTACCATAACAAATTACAAATCCCAGAATCCCAAAGCATTGAGTCATGGGAGTTAAATTGGCATCAAATTGTATTATTTCTGCAGTGTGTCAGCAGCCTATAAGATGGAACAAAGTAAGGAAGTCTACATTCTGAACATGAGGGCTTTATGGGTTTCACTCTGCCCTGACATTCCCACCAGCCAGAGCCTCAACAGATAAAATTTTAGTTTTTTTGCATGTGTGTACTTAGTGTACACATGAGGAGGAAATACCAAGCCATCCAGAATTCCCTTTTGTATGAAGAGGTCACACTAGAAGCAGGCACTGGGAAATATGTAAGGCTATTCCACAAACTTGCCAAATGTGTAGTTGGCAGGGAGCACGGCTAGTGGAAATGGCTGACAGGGGCATTGGAAGGAGGGCTAGGCAAGTGCATATGGCCATGCAGTCATCTCATATTCTGGGTGACTGGGTGGGGATGGTAATGTGCACCCTTCCTTATGTGGCAACTCAATCTGAGAAGACAATGTGGATGACAAAGTTTATCAGCCTTGATAGGAATTGACTGATTTGTATGGTCAGCTGGAAGTATTCAGACTGTTTTAGTCTGCCTGGCTTGTTGAGGAACCAAAAGACTGGTGACTTAGAAAGTAAAGTGGTGGAGAATGGCTTTAGGAGCTTTATGTTGGAAACATATTCCTGCTATGGAGTCCTACCCTGCTTCTGTGGACGTTTTCACACTGGGCTTAAGGCAGAAGCAATCCTACCTCACTCCGGCCCCATGCCGGCTCCTTTGCCAGTGTGTTCAAACGACGTTGCAGTGCCATCCCAGGCATCCAGTGCCATCCCCAGCATCATTCTGGGTCCTTTCTCCGCGTGTTCAAACGACGTCGCAGCAAGCCCCGCCCCACCCCGCCCCATCCTGTCCCATCCCCGGCATCAGCCCCGTTCTTTGCAATTCCTCTTTTTAAAAGGAATTGCATCTGCCGCGGCCAGAATCATACCGGAATGATGCTGCTGTCACCGATCTGAAGCTGCAGGATCCATTCCGGTATGATTCTTTCATTGCTTCCATGCGGCTTTAGACCCCAAGTGTGAAAACGTCCTGTGCTTCAGTAGAAAAGCACAATTCTGCATTTTGCCCAGAGTTTGGAAGCATTGTCTTTTAAGAATAAAACTTCCAGCACTTTCCCAGCCATTATGGGAGCTTTTGGGAATTGTTGTCCAAAAAGGTATCTCTCCAATCTCTGGCTTTGCTGCCTTCAATTTTAGAAGTCATGTTCTTAGTAACACAGGTGTCTTCTACAGATATTATTTATCAATAATTTCCTTTTCCCAGGTGATACTGGGAAATCCAGTTTGTACAAGCTGAGAATTTTCTGCAGCAGTCATAATAGGATATGTTATTATTTTGGTGGCATACAGAGGCAGGAACTAAGCTATAAATAAAAACCTACTGCACCAGGGGGATATTAAACTGGAGAGTCATAGCCAGAGTAGCACATGCCTTTTGTGTCCCATTCAGTGATCCAAAATTGTGTGCAATTTCATATGATCCCACCCCCCAAATTTCTATTTAAAAAACACACTGAATGAAATGTTGTGAGTGAATATAATTGTAATGGAATTAGTGAAGCTGTATACAAGAATTGTGTTATTGTACAACAGCTTATGTAGAAATAGTGGGACTTTGTGCAGTTCACAAGTGGGACTTTACAATCAACTAGCTGATTTTAAGTGATTTATTTGTGAGCATTTGTGCAATTACCTAGTAGGGGTCCATATAATGAGTTTGGAATAATTAGGAATCTTAATAAGAATAGTATAAAAGGAAATAAACTTTATTATATAGGATACATAATTTAATATACAAGACCAATATGGATATAGAATTTAATAAATGTAACATGTTTACAAAAACAGAATCAATATAAGAGACACTCTGAAACAAGTTTAAGAATCTTAATTATAATTTTAAGCCTTTCAAATAAAGAAATAATAATGAATTAAAGGTACAGATATTCCCCTTTCACAAGGTTGTCAAATCATGTCCGACTGTAGGGGTTTGGTGCTCATCTCTGTTACTAAGCTGAAGAGCCAGCGTTGTCAGAGACTATGCTGTGATCATGTGGCCAGCATGACTGTACAGAATGCTGTTTACCTTCCCACCAAAGTGGTACCTATTCATCTACTTGCATTTGCATGCTTTTGAACTGGTTGGCAGAAGCTGGGACTAGTGATGGGAGCTCACTCCATCACGCAGCACTTGGGCCTCGAACTGCTGACCTGCTGATCTTGCAATCAACAGAGTCAACATCTTAACTGTTGAGCCACAGAGAGATTCGAACTGCTGACCTGCTGATCTTGCAATCAACAGAGTCAACATCTTAACTGTTGAGCCACAGAGAGATTTGAACAATGATGTGAGAAGACTGTATTAAGTAGATCAGGGGTAGGCAACCTTTCCCCTTTAAGGGCCGAGGGACTTCAGCTCCCAGAATCCCAGGAGCTATTGGCCAACATGGGACTATTGGCCAACATGGCTGAGGCTTCTGGGAGCTAAAGTCCCTCGGCCCTTAAAGGGGACAGGTTGCCTACCCTTAAGTAGATCAATAATAAAAATGTAGGAAATAGATGAAATGCATAAAGAATTTATGAACATTACTGAGGAAAAGTAAAGCAGATACAGGCTTAAACTCAATTGTTTGTCCCAGCTTCAGATGGCCAATGAATTAGTGGGAATTTGGTAAACTAAGAGTTAATGTACATGCCATTGATTCAATAGATCCACTTTGGAGCTAACAGTTGAATTAAAGCCAAGGTTAGAATTTTTTTCTTCATTTTAAAAAAATAAGTATCCTCACTAAGATCACCTCCAAGGAGACGGATATCATAGAGTATAAATTAGAGCAACTTGATAAAAGCAATCTCTATATAATCTGTACATTTAGCATATACAGTTAACTCGGTGATTTCAAGTTATAATCAGGGATATATTAGTGGAATTTGAAAAGGCAGAATTTAGAGATGAAATTTGGAACAATGCTAATGTTAAAATTGATGGAAAAATGAGTTGAGACCCTGGAACAGGAGGTATATTCTCAAGTTCAGTGCAGGTTCAAGTTGAAGTTTAATTGCTTATAACCACTGGTCATCACAATATAAAATCAAAGAGTTTATACAAATAACAAATAAAATTAAAATATAACATAAAATTTCCAACTCCATTTCTAATACCATTAAGCTTACCAGTAAGAATTAATATGCAGAATAAAGCCATTGGGAGTACCTTATAATGACTTAGACTGTGTTTATATTGCAGAAATAATCCAGTTTGACACCACATTAATTGCTATGTCTCAATGCTATGGAATGCTAGGAACTGTAGTTTTGTGAGACATTTAGTCTCCTCTGTCAGAGAGCTCTGATGCCACAACAAACTACTCAGTGTGCCTTTAATTTATTTTTAATTTTTATTTGTAACACAATTGTGGTGCTCTATTAATGCAATTCAGTTTTTAAAAAAGAAAAAGAAAAGAAAAAACAGCCTGCTTGAACATAGCAAGGGGGAGAGGGGAGAGGAGGAAAATCACACCCACTGATGCCACGTGACTGCCCAATATTGGAACTGCAGTGATAGAGATGTATTGCACTTGTACAGTGATGAGAAAGCAGTGTGGTCGGAAGCTTATTGACAAGTTTTCCCATCAGTGAAAATGAATGCTGTACCAACAGTTTGAAGGTGAAGCAGTAAGGAGGCAGAGATGATATCATGTGATAAGTATGGCCAAAGATGCGATTCTCCAACTTTAATTGCAGTTTAAAAGCCTTGTATGGTATTCTCCTAAATTTTTTCTATAGGCTGAAACTTGCTTCTGCTGCTGATTGCCAGTTAGATAGCCAGATTGCCACTTATCATCATATATGGGCTGACATCCAGCTGGTTAGTCCCAGCTAGAGCAGACCCATTTAATCAATTGTTGAATGGTGAGCCAACATGTAGAAAAATCTAATCGATTCAATAGTTCTATGTTAGTAAGGACTAAAAGAGGATTTGAGCCATTGTCTGCCTATGTATGTCTAAACCCAGGGCCAGCCCAAAATATTTTGCTGCTAAAGCAAAGGAGAGGATGAGATCCCTTTCCATTCATTGTACAGATATTGACCACAGGGACAACAGAGAACAGAGCTGTATGTGCCACAGGGCTTCCCCTGTAGTTCCTAAGCTGGCCTGTTGCCCTTTGTCTAGAAGGAGACGCTGGCTCCTCACTACTATTGATGTGAGATTTAACTGCTGTTGGGCCCCAGAGCAAAGTGTGGCATCAGCTTTGGAGCATCATGAAAAGGCAGCAGTGTATTTATTATTAATTTGTTGTTAACTGGATTTTTGCTTTGAGGAAGAAGAAAAAGTGCTTGTGGCCTCAGGTACCACAAGGTCTTGAGTAGAGCCAGAGTGATGTACTGCTTTGCGTGTTGGACTATGACTATGACTATGACTCTGGAGACCAGGGTTCAGATCCTTGGTCTGCCATGGGTACCCACTGGTTAACCTTAGGGAAATCACACTCTTTCAGCTTCAGAAGGAGGCAAAAGTATCCCTCATTCTGAACAAATCTTGCCAAGAATACCCCATGATAGGGTCAGCACAAACTAAAAATGACTTGAAGGCAAACAACTAGAAAAATTATTGTGTATACCATGATGTGTGTGGGTGGGTGGGTGGGGGGAAGAGGGAGGCCATCATTTGCTTCTCTGATTCTTCCTGAAAAAATGCTTCTTGCCACTGCATCCCACCCTCCAATCATTGCCATCTGTGGCAATTGCTAAACTCTCTCTAATGGTAGTTTCAGTGCAAGCCATTGGATCAAAACAGGGCAATTGACATGTCTTGGCTAACACTTCTGCTGGATCTTGTAATTATTGAAGCTGCAAGACTTTCAGTCCTAATCCTTAAACTCCTGTGGTTGTACATTAGTGCCTGAACTGGAGTGCATTAACAGTTATTTCACTATGATTTTAAAAAGCGCTATAGTATGCTGATATTGTAGGTACACTAGTATAAATGTTAAGGTTTACTTTTTTCTTTTGCAATTTAAAGGATGTATGTTTTTCAAATTGAATGAAACAGTTCTTACTAATGCTTAATAGTGATCATCAGTTTCAGTAGTATGTATTCTAAAAGATGTATCAATCTTATTTACATGTCTCTACAGATACTGAGCTACCCAAGCAAGAAACCCAACATTTTGGCATTAATAAAAACTTAACAGTACATTGCTCTTTCAATGGTCAATGAAATAATAAAGATATGGGAATAAAATCCTTTCTCAGCTCTAGGGAACTCACTGATGAAATAATCTGCAAATAAGATTAAAAGATTTCAGTACCACTAAGATTGCCTCTCGTGACCTTAAATGTCATCCAAGTCAGATTTAATATGACACTGTATTTTTTCTTTTATTTATCAGTATTGCACAATATAAGTATTGCATTTTATTATGATTCTGTACAAATGCTGTTGTTTGTAAATAAAATTTCCCTGTGTAAAATCCTTTATTTTTTTCATAGTAGAAGCAGAGCGTGAGATATAAAATAATAAATGCTCTACATGGGAGGAGGCTCTTGAGAGTAGATGGCTCTTTAATCCCACACACAAAGGCATAATAGGATGCAGCAGCTAGAAATCTGTTGCCAGACAAATTTATACTACAGAGAAAATGCACAGTCCTAACAATGAGAGTAATGACACCCAGGAGCAACTTTAGATGTCTGTGATTCCCACAGCATTCAGGGGCCAAAACTTGCACTTCTTGTCTCATGAACAATCGTGCTCACTTGATAGTTGAAAGATGAATCTTGGAACGATGGCCAAAACCTTTAAAATAAGTTTTGAAGGGTTTTCTGGAGACACTAGGAATTACAAGTTTTTTTTAAAAAGGGTATTAAACTCAGACCATATGGTCATAATAGGCTGGAAACAAATTGTGGAACTAGTCCACTATAGAGGGTAAATACGGGCTAGGATGCAAAACTGATTTTTTAAAACAACAAGGTAGTGTGCAAGTGAAAAGAGACAAGACTTTCTTTCTCCACCATACCTTCCATCCTCCGTTTCTATAGGCACTTTCTCCCACTTCCTCTCACCTGATTCCATTTCCAGAGGTAAGCTGAGCTGGGGACAAAAAATGCCTGAATCAAGAAAGCCAGATGAGATGAGGTTTGGGGAGGCTGGCAGAGCTCAGCTTCCATTATCTACATGTTACAGGCTACTGTTGCTTATACTATTGCTTCGGTAGAGGGGCGGGATAGAAATAAATTATTATTATTATTATTATTATTATTATTATTATTATTGGGCCCCTTGGTATATGCTGGGTTTGGCTTCAGGACCTCCATAGGTATCAAAATCTGTGGATGCTCAAGTCCCATTAAATACAATAGCAGAGTAAAATGGTGTTCCATTTTCATATAAATGGAAATATCAAGATTTGCTTTTTCAAATTTGTATACAGTGGGCCATTGATATCCTCTGGGGTTTGGTTCCAGGACTTCCCATGGATACCAAAATCCTTGAATGCTCATTAAGTACAGTGGCATAGTAAAATAGTGTCCCTTATATAAAATGGCAAAATCAAGGTTTGCTTTTAGGAATGTATATATTTTCTGAATATTTTCAATCCATGGATGGTTGAAACTGTGGATAAAAAATCTGTGGATGCAGAAGGCTGACTGTATTTTTAAAATATTTTCAAGCCATGGATAGTTGAATATGTGGATAAGGAATCTGTGGATATAGAGGGCCAACTGTATGTATAAGGACACAAGTGATGTCTGTATTATGTCTAGTTCGGCCCTAGAACCTTAAAGTTTCCATAACTGGCAAACTTTGTTTTCACATGGGGCTTTAGGCGGGGGCAATCCTACCTCCCGCCGGCCCCACTCCGGCTCCTCTTCCAGCTTGTTCAAACACATGCCGCAGAAAACCCCGCCCCTTCCAGTGTCATCCCTGCGTACGTCCGGCTTCTAGCTCCGTGTGTTCAAACGCACAGAGCCTTAAGTCCGGCATCCTTCCGGCGTCCCTCCGGCCTCAGCACGTCCAACTCTGGCTTCAGCGGCGGAAAGGTAATTCCGACTTTTAAAAGGAATTAGCCTGCCGCCGCCGGAACCATTCCGGAGTGGGGCCGGCGGGAGGTAGGATTGCCTCCACCAAAGCCCCGTGTGGAAACGTCCAATGTTACTCCTCTAGCTCTTGCCCCAAGTTTATAACCCAAGACTTATAGTGATGAACCTTGTTCATCTTTGGCTTAGCAAGGTTTCATATTTGGTGAACTGAGGCTGAAGGCAGAGCATGAGCCCAATTTGGAGAGGTTCTTCCATGCCCAGCCTTCCATCATCTGGACCATAATGGTTATCTATTAGCTTTATCTTGGTTAATGAGAACATATTTTTAATGTTGGAACGGAGATTTAAATTATTCTCTTGGCCACAAAATAGGGAGGTACATCATGCAGAAAGGAGATAGATTGGCCCCATAGATGTTTAGGTAGTGATAGTATGCCTCAAGTCTGAACAGGATACCAAAGTGTGAGATGTAGTTTGCATCTACACTAAAGAACTAATGCAACTTGATACCACTTTAATGACCATAGCTCAGTGTTATGGAATTCTGAGATCTGTAGTTTTGTGAGATATTTAGCCTTCACTGTCTGAGAGCTCTGGTGCCCCAACAAACTACAAATCCCAGGATTCCATAACATTGAGCTTATGGAATCCTGGGATTTGTAGTTTGTTGGGGCAGTTTGATGGCTGTTAAAGCAGTATCAAACTGCATTAATTCTGCAGTGTGGCAGCAGCTGTAGTAGCCTCTTCAAGCAGATGTCTTATCCCATTGTTGTTATTTTTCTTGTTGCTCTCTTGTGAGTGGAAAATAATAATGAAATAACTTAAAGTGTGATAAATGGGGCATCTCAAAGCCACTCATCTTCATAAATCACACTGAATCAGAATGATTCTCTTGAAATAGCATGCCAGAGAGAAGGAAAGCAGGTGTCTAGCAGTGCTGGCAAACTGCAGCTTGGTGACTCTGTGAAAATGCCATTTCAGTCTGTTTCATGGGGGCATGACAAATGGTTCTGTTCTAGGTTGTGCTCTCAATCCAGGCAGCACTTCTACTCTAAGTGAATTCTAGTTGTCTGGTTGTAAGCTTCTCATTTTGGCTGCTTAGTCTTTCTCCTCAGCTGGCCTAGCATGCCACACTGACTACTACCTCCTGTTTCTGCCATCTTTCTTCCTACTTCTTTTTACCAAGTGGCTTCTTTCAACTCTTACATCACTATTGCTGCCAGCCCCACCCTCCCTTAGCATACAGGGGTAGGCAACCTTTCCCCTTTAAGGGTCGAGGGACTTCAGCTCCCAGAATCCCAGGAGCTATTGGCCAACATGGGACTATTGGCCAACATGGCTGAGGCTTCTGGGAGTTGAAGTCCCTCGGCCCTTAAAGGGGAAAGGTTGCCTACCCCTGGGCCGTAAACAGTACTCCTGACAGTAAAAGCATAACAGTGTTACATGTTTGTTTACATCTTGAAACTGATCTCACTAGCTTCTTGTAACATGTGACAGGTTACTGGCAACAAACAGTTTTGGACACTGCTGTTTCTGTTGAAGCAGCCTACAACAGTGTTTGCCTTTTTAATGGCTGTATCTCAAAAAGTCAAGGAGCTTGGAGGAGTTAGGTGATCTTTGTCCCTTGGATGGTTTGCTTTTAACCCTTAGGAATAGTCTTGTTTGATCAGGCCTGCTATGGAGTGATTCCCCTCAGAAGTAGCAAAATGTCTTTTTGTCTTCCAGGGAATAATAGCAAGTTTAGGATTCAAGGCAGTTTTGTTGTTGTTGCTATGAACCTTCAAGTCATTTCCAACTTATGGTGACCCTAAGGTGAACCTATCATAGGGCTTTCTTGGCAAGTTTCTTCAGAGGGTTTCTCAGGGCCATCACCTGAGGCAGAGAGAGTGTGATTTGCCCAAGGTCAGCCAGTGGGTTTCCATAGCTGATCTGGGATTTGAACCCTGGTCTCCTAGTGTCCTAGTCCAATGCTCAAACCATTACACCCCACTGACCCTTTCCAAGGCAGCTTACAAAAGTTTTTTTTTTAAAAAGTAGTTAAATGTTCACAGAACATAACAGTTTTTTTAAAAAATCATGCTATCATAAAATTAAAACCAGTTAAAAACCCAAACTGTTGAAAAACAAAAACAAAAAAGTCCAACACGCTATACAGTTCCCCCTAAAAAACCCATCATTTTTTAAAAATGTGTTGGAATAACTTTTTTCCATGCTTGCGAAAAGATAGTAAGAGGGTACCCATCTAGTCTCTTTGGGGGGGCTGAGTAGATGGAAGGGAAAATCCACATTGCCTCCAGGATTTCTTGAATCAGGAGGACCATCCCTTGTCTGCATGGCCTGCTCCAACAATGGGCTGAACACCCATGGGCAGTCAGTACCACACCGTGTCAAGACTCGCTGCTTGATTTCTTTTTGCCTCCTACCTTAGTGCGTGCATGCCATCATACAAACACAATTACCTCCCTCATCCCATCCAGCTGCCATCCCATTGGATGCCCTGTGTGATCGGCCACACAGTTGCACGAGTGATACACTGTACATTGCATTAGTGTTCCCAGTGACATATTCGCAAAGCGCAATCATGGAGGCCCCCCATACACGCCCCCTTTTTACCCCTTCACCCCATGCCTGTTGGACTGTCTAGTTTGCTTATGTTTTTATTAAATCCATTGCATTATTGGTAACCTACCATGTGTGTCATAATTTAGCTTCATGGGGTATGTGACAGCTCCATGATGTGACAGGTCAATGGTGCAGCTGGCCACTCATGTGCCTGTATGCTTGGCAAAATAAAATAAGTATGGCAATCAATGGCACCAGCAGCTGCATCTCACTGGGCCCAGGGAACTTCAATAAGCTTCCTGCGCTTTCCCACACTCCTGCACTCATGTCATGCTCTTTATATGCCAGTGTGATAATGCACACTTTCTGTGTTGGTGTGGAGCAAATGGGGATTATTTTGCTCCAACTTTTAGCTCTGGAGCATATATCCATTCTGTTTCCTTCCGTTTCAGCCTCACACAATATATAAACAGGTAAGGCTCAAGTTGGGTTGAAACCACTTTTTGCCAGTGTAGACAACCCCTGAGAAGGGAGTTCCAGAGTCTGGGAGCAGCCATGGAGAAGGCCACAAAACATGGACAGAAAACAGTATTGAAAATAACCTGGATCTGAACTGTTTTATCAGCACTTTGAACTGTGCCCAGAAATGGACAGGCAATTAGTGGAGTTACTGCAACAAGGGAGTTGTGTGTTTTCTGTTGCCAGCCTTGGTTAACAATCTAACTGCAGCTCTTTGGACCAGCTGAAGTTTATGGACACTCTTCAAAGTTAGAATAGGTTAGATTAAATTGATTTCTATGACAGAATCTTACTGTGGGTTTTTAATAAAGATGTGGCTTGATTGAACCCCAATTAAACTTGTCCTGCTTTGATGATATGGGGGAGATACACTATTTCAATAGCATCAACTTTATGCCCTGTTTTATCATAAATGATTGCATTTCTGAAAAAGATTTGTGCAGGATTCATAAATGGTTTTAGAAATGATACCAACAGGAGGAAAGTCTTTAGAAACTGGCATTCAAGACCATTCGATTGTGAACAGCAAAATGGGAAGGCTTTTTTGTTGTTGCTGTTGTTCAGCAAGAATAAATTAATATAAACTAACCTCACCTAAAATAAAAAACTCAAGCCATGCATGGCTGAAGAAAGTGTTTGTCATGGTGTTCCAGATATTCCAAGAATTATTAAAAATTATAATGTCTTCAGAGAAAACTCATGATGACTAATGAATGGAGATAACAATTTCAAGACAACTTGGCTGAAAAATGATCTGGAAAAATGATAATTTAAAACTCCTTTAAAAATATATCCAAATAAATAAATAAATAAATAAATAAAGTATGGGTATGCCCAAGTTATACTAGGGTGGGGGAACAATCAAGGTGTTTTGCATTTCAGCTGCCGGAGCTACCAATTAGTATGTCTAATGATAAGGAATTATTATTATTATTATTATTTTTGCCTTCAAATCATATCCAACTTATGGTGACTTTAAGGAGAACCTATCACAGGGTTTTCTTGTTAAGATTTGTTCAGAGAGGGTTTGCCATTGCCTTCCTCTGAGGCTGAGAGTGTGTGACTTGCCTAAGGTCACCCAGTGAGTTTCCATAGCTAAGTGGGGATCTGAACCCTGTTCTCTAGAGTACTAATCAAACACACAAAAGAATTAGGGGAGCTGCAAAGTATCTGGAGGGCCACAGGCTTCCTATATCTGCAACAGGCAAAACCAGCAAGGAGATATGAATAATTGTGCTTTATCATGCTGGATCAGAGGAAACCCTGGAGGAACCATTTCTCAATATTTGTTACAGATACTGCATAAAGGGTCCAGTGGTTCATGTACTGAAAACCATTACTACACATTGTGGACAATGTGTTGGCCAAGCCCTCCTAAAACTAGTTTAGGGGGGCTGAGCACCCTCACAAATGATATGACAAGGTTGGACTGTCCAATGGAATTGGGAATTATTAATTATCAATCAGAAATGTACTAGTGTCAAGCACTAGGAAATATTAAGACCACTATTGCTACTTGGTCATTAATCAGAATTCAGATTGCAGTGAAGAAATCAGAAGAAGAATAGGACTTGGAAGGACAGCTATGAAGAAACTAGACAAGATCTTAAAGTGTCAAGATATATAATTGAATACTAACATTAGGATTATCCATGTCATAATTTTCCCCATATCTTTGTATGGTTGTGAAATCTGGACAAACGGAAATTGACAGGGAAAAAAATCAACTCATTTGAAAAGTAGTGCTGGAGAGGAGTTTTGCAAATACCGTAGAATGCTGAAAAGACAAATAAATTTGCCCTAGAACAAATCAAGCCCGAACTCACCCTGGAAACCAAGATGACTACACTGAGACTGTCAACCTTGGCCATATCATGAGAAGACATGACTCACTAGAAAAAATGATTCTAGTAAAGGGGAGCGTAGTAGAAAAAGAAGAAGACCACATTACAGATGGATGGACTCAGTCAAGGATGCCATCGCTCTGAATCTGCAAGACTGGAGCTGTTGATGGCAGGGTGGCTTGGAGATCTCTCATTCATGGCGTCACCATAAGTCAAAGTTGATTTATGGTAGTTAGCAACAAATTGCCACTAAGCCCTCTTTGGAATAATAATGTCCGTCTGCAATCTATTGTATGCATATTTTTTTGTGAGGTAAGCTCTACTGCACAATGAAGGAAACTTCTATGTATATTCATATACTTCTATTGTGATTGTAAGAGTCTTCCTATTTTTTAAGGATGTTTCAGTGAAAAAGGATGGGCACAGTAATTTGCCCTGATTCTTCATGTATCTGCAAATAGGCAAAATTAATAACAACTTTCCTGCCAATGTTGAGCTCCCCTCAAACAAGCAAAAGCAAAAACAAAAACACCCCCTCCCAATGGTGGTCATAAAAGTATTGCCTCGTTTTAAAAGCTTTTGGAAAATTACTGACTGTATGCACATACTCTTGTCTATCTATGCCTATGTATTCTCTTGCTTTTCAGAAACAGATTACAAATAATTCTCATCTGCTCCTCTATATCTTCACAAGAGCCTCACACAGACTCTGTTAAAATCTACAGAGTGCCTAAATTCACATTGATCCTGTCTTAGCTCCTTAAATCCTCTCAGAGGTGCTGAGACTACTCTGTCTGTACTCCTTCTCCTCACCTGCCCCCATTGGACTTGAACAATATGTGTGGGGTCATCATCCCGTCTCCTCTTCAGTAGGAACTCCCACCCTGCAAAAGTAAAACTTTTTTTATTGCCATCTGGAGCTCTCAAAGGTCACACTTAGCCACTTGAGGGTTCATTGCATTGTTTCTCACTTGGCTACATCATTTGAAGTACATAGCAGCAGGTTCAGATGCTAGTTACAACCTGGGTACCTTAGTTTACTTTGTTCATTTGTTGGCAATCAATACTTTCTCCTCCTTTCACCAGATCCTTGTAGACCAGACCTGTACAACTTGGAAGTAGGTGGGGGCCAAAATTAAAATAGGCTAAACTTCTTTGGGCCGCAGATAGGTTTTAATTAAATAATAATAATAATAATAATAATAATAATAATAAATTATTAATTCTGCCCACTTTCTCCTCCTCTGCCTATCTCTCTCTGCAGGGGAAAGCTGAGCAGCAGAGCAGCCTTGCCTGTCCTTCTCATTCTCCATCCAGACTTCCCCTCGGGAGGAGGCCAAGTGAGGGAGGAGCCTTGAGGATGAGCCCCTCTTCTTCCTCCTCTGCTACCCAACCTTCTCAAGAGAAAGCTGGGCAAAGGAGGAGCCTTGCAGGGGAGAATTTTGCCTGGTTTCCTCCCTCCCCCCCACCTGTCCTCCTCAGGAGAAAGTCTAGCAGTGGAGGAGCCATGTAGGGAGGGTGTTTGCCCATCCTCCTCCACCGCCACTGCCTGGCCTCCTCAGGACAAGGCAGGGTGGTGGAGGAATCTTGCAGGGCAAGCATTTACCCATCCTCCTCTATCACTGCCTGGCCTTCTACTTGGCAAAAATCCAGGCAGCTGAGGAGCCTTGAGGGGCAAGCATTTGCCCTTCCTCTTCCTCTTCCTCCTCCATCTGGCCTTCTCAGGAGAAAGCCGAGCAGTGGAGGAGCCTTGCAGGGTGAGTGTTTGCCTCCTCCTCCTCCTTCTCCCCTCAGTCTTCCCCTCAGAAGAAAGTCAGGTGGCAGAGGAGCCTTGCAGGGTGAGCATTCACCTTTCCTCCTTCTCCTCTGCATAGCCTCTCATCAGGAGGAGACTAAGCAACAGAGGAGCCTTGAAGATGTTCCACATCCTCATGGGCCACCCAAAATGCTTTGGCGGGCTGCATGTGGCCCTCGGGTTGTATGTTGTAGAGGCCTGTTGTAGAGCCTTCCTAAAGAACTATCTCTCCTAACCTGATAACTTTCAGAGGTGTGTTGTTATGCCATGATGGTACCAGGTTGAGGAAGGTTGATTTCAGGTCAATCAATTAAGATGAATGTGTGGTTGTCAGGATGTTGCTGCTGTTGTTGTTGTTGCTGTGTACCTTCAAGTCATTTCCAATTTATGATGATCGTAAGGTGAACCTATCATAGGGTTTTCTAGGGATAAGAAAGTGTGACTTGCTCAAGGTCACCCAGTGGGTTTCCATGGTCAAGTGTGGATTCAAACCCTGATCTCCAGAGTCCTAGTCCTACACTCAAACCACCACATCACACCGTCTGTCAGGATAAGCCTAGTCACTTTCTCTCTCATTCCTTTAGTTCACTTGCTGATCTATATGAACAAAACACGGATAGGAGTATCTGAAGTGGAAGATATTGTAAATCTGTTACCAGAATCAACAGTGTGTATAGTCTTTTATACAGAAAAAAATCCCTTAGGTCATATTGTAAATTTGGGTTGGATGAAAAATATAAGAGAAAGCAGTATAACAGGCCTAGCACATCAGTTGCAGGAGAGAACAGAGATGATAGATCCTGTAAAGAAGTGTTACGGGAGGGAAGGGTTAAAAAGCCTCTTCAAGAAAAAGATTTTTTATTAGTTCTGAAGGAAGCAAGGTTGATGTGTAGCTCAGCTCCTTATTTGGGTTTAGTCAAGATTATTACATTAGTGCAAGCTCTTTATTTTTGATGTCTGCCCATGCAGCCATATGCTCATTCTTAGCGTAGGAGAAGAATGCTTCCCTTGTCGTAATATTTGCCAGGCTGTCGTTTGAGAAAGACGGTGATAAGGAAGATAACTCTTGTATGGAAACAGAATAGTACTTTAAACAAATTAAACACTCCCCTCCTCTCCTATAATTAGCCACTTTCTGTCTGGAAGTTATTTAGTTACAAAAGGCCAGTAATGTTTTCTGTTTGGAAGTTGGGATGATTTTTATTATGAGAAGTATAGCTTTGATTGTTTCCACTGTATTTCTACTGAAACTGTATTTCTACTGAAACAAAATTAAAGGTTGTGCCACCACACTGACTAAATATATTCTGCAGCTGAAAATGTATTATATAAAGTTGTTAATTATTTGGAAGAAAATTATGATTGCCCATTAGGTTATTTGCAGATGTCTATATATTCCAGCAATGCTTTTTGTTTTGCTTCAGTTCTGTTCAGTCTGTACACAAAACCCACTTGCTTCAGACAGGCACAGGAAGGGTCTGCATGTGCAGCTAATGGGATGGAATTCATGCCTGTGCAATAATGCACCAATAGGCTTTACCAATGAATTTAAAGAAAACACCTGATGTTGCAGAATCTGGGAGTATGTTTCTTTTCTTGGGGTAAAATGTTTTACATTTGGCCCATTGTATCCAGATTCTGTATTTGTAGATTCAACCATCTGTGACTTGAAAATATTATTTAAGAAAAAAAAAAAAAAAAAACAATCCCCAAACAAATATTGATTTGCCATTTTATATAAGGGATACCATTTTTTAATCCATTGTATATAATGGGATTTGAGTATCCATGGAGTTTGGTATCCATGGGGGTCCTGGAACCAAACTCCAGTAAATACCAAGGGTCCACTGTATTAGGACTGGAGTTCTAAAGTCCTCTGCTCCCTATCTGAAAATGATGAAAATTTGTAGAGTAGAAAAATCAAAACTTTCAAACCCAACAAGTCAAACAGGAATTGTATTGCTCTGTACTCTGAGGGCCAGTGTGGTGTAATAGTTTGAGTGTTAAACTACTACAGTGGGAGACAATCTCAGTTTGGTGATGGAAACCCACTGGGTGACCTTGGACAAGTCACATTCTCTCACCCTCAAAGGATAGCAATGGCAACCTCTTCCTGAAGAAACTTGTCAAGCAAACCCTATGATAGGTTTGCCTTAGGTTTACCATAAGTCAGAAACAATTTGAAGGCACACAACAAGTATTCCCTTTATTGAAGAATCTTGAAATATTGTATTTAATTCACACTGGCAAAACACTGTTATTATATGTGGTAATGTGGTGATCACTCATGAGGGAATTGGAGGTTTGATAGGTTTATTTGTTGTGACAACCATATAGCCATGGTTTTAAGGCTGAATCACAGCCTCAAGTATGAAGCTGCTTGTGGAAAATTTGACGTCACTCTTTTGAACTACTTTATGAGATGATTTTGATAGTCACTTACATGAGAGACTATCTCATGAGGAGAGAGCCAATATAGTGTAGTGGTTTGAGTGTTTCATTATGACTTTGGAGACCAGGGTTTGAATCTGAGCTCAGTCACAGAACCTTATTAAGTGACCTTGGGCAAGTTACACCCTTTCAGCCTTAGAGGAAGACAAAGGAAACCCTTCTCTGAACAAATCTTGTCAAGAAAACCCAGTGATAGGTTCACCTTAAGGTCACCATAAATTGGAAATGACTTGAAGGCACTCAACAAACATTGTATTAAACATACCCAGCTTGCAAGACCTTGGATGAGGTCCCCTGGAAGGTCTCCACCACCACCAAAGCCCTGCCCAAGGCCCTCAGAAGAGAGAGAAGATGGGAGATGGCTCAGTTGCCTTTTTTCCTGTTTGGAGGAAGGTAACACTAATTTAGAATTTAGCTATGGCACTTGATATGATAACCTAATGGGCAATCATATCAAGAGGGTGGCTGAATTATATTTTGCTTTCTTGGCCTTCCTGAATCTGGACAGGTACAGAACAATGAAACTAGTTCTGGTCCCATTTAGCTTCTTGACAAGTAGGACCCCCTTTGCTACCTTTCACCATCTGCAAGGCTAACATTCAGCTCAACCAGAGTCTGGAGAAGTGACTCCTCCAAGAAGCAGATGATTCCCTTTGCTTACTACTCCCAATCCAGTGGTGATGAGAAGTGCTGGTGAATGACTCTTCACACAAAGGGAAAGGGGAGGGATATGGTGTGCCATACCTCTAACTGCACTGAGAAAGTCATAGTGGAACAGATTGCATAAAGGAATGGGGCTTCATGGGGAGGACTGTGATGTCATCTTGCCATCTAAACTGATCATAGGGAGGCAATATGTTCTAATCCTGTTCTTCACTCCTGAGGTGATGTCTTTTTAACATCTTATTCCTATAAGCTCTGGCTTAGCTTTCAAGGATTGCCTGTCGTGTGATGTCAGGAAAGCTACTGAGCACACTGCCTGCCTTGTGGAAATATTAAAAAACATCATGTGGAGTAGAGAAGATATAGGGTTCTGCAGTATAGAAAATAATCTTAGAATGTATTTTTCCACAAGGGAATGTTATGTTCTGCTAGTGATGGCCCAATATAATTTCTGCCTGAAGTAGCAAATGGTGGTATCTCTCTCCTTTCCAGTTGTGGTACTTAGAATCCAAAGCTGGGTAAGTTATTTTGGCATATGAGGCATAAGATTCCACCTTTTCCCGTTGCCAACAGTAAAATAACAACAATCTGCAAGAAGCAATAACTAACAATTTCTGGCTTCTCATAACACCCCAAATCAGCTGTCTGAGGTGCTTACCTGACTCTGCCTAATGGTAGGGCTGGCCAGTATATGTAATCTTAATGGGATTAATAACAGTATATTATCAATGTAGTAAAGTGAAGTAAAGTGATTTCCTCATCTTTGTGAGCCAATGTCTTTTGGAATAAACTTTAATTGGACATTTTGTTATCTACTGAGTGGTCTCCATTAACAATGAATAGTAGGATCTCTGTCACAGCCAGTTGCCAGTTAGTGAAGTTTCACAAACATATCTTCATTATTTATGCATGCTGTGCTTTATTACCAACACCAGGTGTGAGCTAGGAACACTTCACTACCCACAAGTAGCTAAAGATGTCAAATGTCACTGTTGAAAGTAGTAACGATTAACAAACAGAACAAGAGAAGTGTGTTCTCACGTGAACAGAGGCATCCACCAGTTCTTCAAAGCAGTCATGCCCACATTTTCTAGCATTGAGCTGAGCAAACCATTTATTACAGGAAGATAACAGTTAAATTTGAGATGGATTCAAGGTATCCCTGTTCCAATACATTTTTCTGGTTGAGACAAGGATGTCCACTCTGGATAGATGGGTATTTTAGGCCTGGGATTGACAGACTAGCTTAGAGGGGGAAGAAGAAATTGGGAGCTGCCCTCCTACATCCAGCATTAAGCACCTAAATTGGCTGCCTCAGTCTGCCTAATGGTAAAGCTGGTCCTGATGCAACAGCACATTTTACTTCTATTTTTTTCTGCACTCTGTCTCAAGGACCTCAGCCATGTCTACACTGGCAAGGATACTCTGGAGGCAGCCTGGAATATTCTAGCCTTGGACCTGCCCTGGCCTCCCTGCCACCATTACCTGGCCCTCTGTTTCTGCCCCAGGGCAGCTGTCTACATAGAAGTCCTGCTGAGCTGCCTGGCACATCTGCAGCCAGACATGGTCAGAATGAGATGCCCAGAAATTATCACATAGCCGGGCTCCTTGTTCTGACCTCAGAGCAAGTCAGAGCAGCAGACACACTGGGAGGTTCAGTGGGATGCCTATGCAGACAGTCACCCCAGCATGGGAATGGAAGGCTCAGGATATTCCCAAAAGATCCAGAGTAAGAGCTAAATTTTTAGATTCCAAGTGTGTTATACTCTGGTTATCTGGACTGTTTGCACCATAACCAAGGTTTGAGCTATGTGTTGTCCAAATGGGATGCCACCAGAATAGAGGCACAATAAGCTTTTGGCTAGTGTAGACAAGGCCTGATCAAAGTGCAAGACAAATTATAATTTGACAGTCCGGTAAAGTAATTTAAGCTAAGAAGTAAGAACTGAGCACACAGCCAAGAGCC
Source organism: Phrynosoma blainvillii (assembly GCA_026167975.1). NCBI lineage: Eukaryota > Metazoa > Chordata > Lepidosauria > Squamata > Phrynosomatidae > Phrynosoma > Phrynosoma blainvillii. Next base: position 95,786,360 of record JANUYF010000004.1, on the reverse strand, counting down.
AAAGCCAGGAATTTGAATCAGGTGCTGGAGGAGAGTAATTAGGAAGACCTCTCATGCTGTTTTCCCAGTTAAAATGATCTGAAAGCTACAATTTTGCCTGTGGAGGAAAACTTACAGGGAAGATAGGCATATGTATAACTCTATTTTTCATGGGGATAGTAGCTTTGGAATAATTTTAAGTCAAAAAAAATTTCTGTATGTAAGGGGCAGAGAGTTAGCCCTTCTCCTAGGGACATGATTCTAACTTGAATTTGTCTCCAGTATGGATATGTGTGGGTTTTTTTTGAACAGAATAATACTGGAGATAATATATTACCATCAAGAGTAACAGCCATTGGTAGCCTTTATAAATTTTAATCCCCCTTTGAAGCCATCTATAGTGTGATCTTTCTCTTTTTGTACTGCCTCCATATTTCCTGCCTTTCACTTCACCAAGCATTATCAGCTTTCCTAATGCTATGTTGTCTCATTTACCTATGAAGAAGTTTCATAATTTTCTTTTGTATATATTGAATCTCACACCATGTCATGATTCAGATGTCCATGGGTAACCCAGCTATGGACTCAGAGGCTGAGTAACCTGACTCCTCTGAGAGCTAACGCCCCTGAAGTTGAGAAACTGGAGATCCCTGAGCCAAAGACCCATGAGTCTGGACCAATGCTCCTTCTCATCTACATTGAAATCTAGTGCCAGTATTGGAAGAGCACAACCTCTTTCAAGATCTCCATAATCCATAGAACTAGTGGGTTCACATCAGTGTGCTGGCATGACCTTATGGAGAGGCAGTGGAGTGCCTCCCACATTCTGAGAAGTGGTGCCTAGAAGGAGTAGTCTGGCTCAAAGGACCAAAAACCTCAGTTGAGCTCCAGATCTTGTACAATCAACCCTCTGTTTTTACAGATTCAAGCATCCATGGCTTGAAAATATTTTAAAAATATATAAATTCCAGAAAGCAAACCTTAATTTTGCCATTTTATATAAGGGACACTATTCTATTATTTAATGGGACTTGAGCATCCTTGGATTTTGTTATCCATGTTATTTAGCATCCACCGTAGAAGCAAATTGTTTACTCAGATCTCTCCCTGGTTAAGCATCTGACCTTGCTCCTTTGTGCTGCATGTGCTTCTGCTACAGACCCGAGTACAGACTAACATTTAGTTTCAATGGGTGATTCCAGATCCTAGAATTATAAGAGGAAGAAAAATTTCCATCAACCGAAGGTGTTAGAATGTATTTGTTCCACTGAGGCCATGAGACTCAAATGTTGGTAATAGATGGAAAATCCCCATTCTATAAACTTTCTTCTTTAGTGGAAAACATACCCTTCCAAAACAGGATCAATGCCTTTTGTTTGGCCAGAGGACAACACATCAAGAGCATCTCCTTTTTTTTCTGAACTGAGTTTCAGATTGTGGGAATTTATCTAGTTTGCCTGTGTACACCAATCTTGCTTCACCTGAAGAAGATGAAAAGAGAATCAGAACTGTGTAGTACTGTAATTCTTATGATGATGTGATCCAAATTTCAGAATATCTCGCCCAGTTTCATGCAGATGTCAAAAAGCATAGAGCCCAAACTAACCTCTGCAGAATCCCGTACTAGGGTATTAGCGAGGCTCAGCAATATTCTTCAAATACCACCTTCTGGATCTGATCTTCCAGAAAGGAATGGAACTCCTGCAATACACACATTTTCCTAAGAAAGAGAGCATGGTAAGTGGTCTGAAATGCTGCTGAGAAGCAATTAGAGTAAAATGAGTTTCATTCCCCAAATATTGGTCAACTTATGGGGTCACCCAAAATGCACAATATATTTGTTGCAAGCTATCTAAGCTCCATGGGATTCTTCATCAGGCAAGATGTTACAAACCAAACAGGAGAAAAACAATTGGATTTAACAGTTAACAGTTAGAATGGTATATGGTGGAGAGGATATCTTTTACAGGCAGGCTCCTCCTCCTGGCCCTGTGGCTGTCGGGAGATTTGCAAAGTCACATGTTTTACCTCTACATCCACCAAAATATTCTTGATGCAAACATGGAGACTTCTTGAGGAATCCATTGTTCTCTGCCACAAAGAGGCCTGTGGCCTCACTGGAATGGAGACATATTGGATTGCAAAAGAGGGGTCCCTGTTGAGATGCAAATGGATTTTAAATTTCCTGGACTTTGCAAATCTCCCTATAGCCACAGGCCAGAAGGAGGAGGAACCTGCCTGAAAAAGATATCCTGCCTACCATATACCATCTTAACTAAAGACTGAAACAACATATAGGCATCTGACTAACATCTCCAATTGTTTTACTCCTGTTTGCTTTGTAACATCTTGACTGATGAAGAAGCCCATGGAGCTTCAAAAGCTTGCAACAAGTATATTGTGCATTTTGGCTGGCCAATAAAGGTATCACTGATGGATTTCTGTTTGAATTTGCTAAATGGCCAACACAGCTGCCCCTGAATGTTTTCTATGGGGTCACCAAGGCTGTTTCTGTGCTGAAGCCTGTCCTGACCCTCTGATTGAAGTAGATCCAGACAATCACTGAAAAGCCTCTGGAGATGGTCAGAACTAAGGACTTTGTCCAGTAAGTGTTCATAGAGGCATAACATTAAGATCCTTTGGACCCCAAGATAATTTCTGCAGGAGTGGCCTTACAGTTGCCTCTTTTGGGAAACATGTGGCCCCATGCTCTCATACAGAAGCATTTTTCACTTCCCTGGCCAATCTGGCATTCCCTTGTCAGTCTGAACAATTCACAAGGGATAAGAATTCAGTATGCAAGTAGGAACACAAACCTGTTTTAACACCTTGTTAATGTCACTGAGCCATACCTAGTAAAACTCTCCCAACAAAATTAGGCAAGCCTCTGCTCCATTCATCAGTTTTAATGGTGGGATCCATGCAAAAGTTGGGATCTTTTTGCCCCACTGTGCATCACTTGGGGGGAGTGTGACTGTGACTCAGCGGGTGGGGCTTTGTTGAGTGGCATTTGCAAGTCAATAGGGGGAGGGCTAGGCAGTTAGCTCTATACAACTGCTGCCAGAGGCCAGTTTCAGGTCAGTTTCGGCCAGGACAGGGGAAGGAGGAGGAGGAGGCTCTCCAGGCCAGTTTCTAACAGAAAGGAGAAAGAGAAAGAGACTCTTATTTTATAACCAGCAGACTTAAATACTGTTAGCAAGGGATTTTCATTGAGGAGGAAAGTCGTAGTCCACTTTCAGGTACTAATTAAGACTTAGTATGGACACCTGCAATACCTGTGGGATGTTTGTATTCTTACCTACAGATGTGGGGAACTACACATGCTCAAAGTGCAAGTTGGTAGCCCTGTTGGAGGACAAAGTACAGCAGCTGGAGGTGCGGGTAGCTACACTTCAACATATTAGGGAACAAGAGGCTTTCCTTGACAGAACAGAACAAACGGTCTTGGATGGGGAACACACAGAGGAAGTCGCTGGGGAAGAGAAGGTCACATCACACACACAGGAGGTAGAAAGCTGGAGGAAGGTCACACCCAGAAGTAAGGAGACCAGGGATCGTACTGGGAGCTTGCGGCTACAGAATCGATTTCAAGCTCTTACTCTTAGCAAGGAGGACGCAGAAGAGCAGCATGGACAGATTTCAGAGACAGAGCAGGGGACCCTGGCAGTTCCACCACAGGGAACAGTCGCTGCTAAGCCTCGGAGGAGGCGTGTGGTCGTGGTGGGGGACTCCTTGCTGAGGGGGACAGAAGCAGTGATTTGTGGGCCTGACAAGATGTCTCGAGAGGTGTGTTGTCTTCCTGGGGCAAAGATCAGAGATGTGACAGAGAGGCTGACAAGACTGGTCAGGCCTACCGACCAATACCCCTTCCTTTTGGTCCACGTGGGAACGAACGACACAGCAAGACACAGCCTTCAGAACATCAAAAGGGATTACGAGGCTCTAGGAAAGAAGCTGAAAGAAATGGAGGCACAGATTGTCATCTCGTCTCTTCTGCCAGTTCAAGGGCATGGTCCAGGAAGAGAGAGGAAGATAGCAGATGTCAACAATTGGCTCCGCAGATGGTGTCGTCGAGAACGATTTGGATTCTTGGATCATGGGCTGCGGTTCCATGAGGGCGGACTCCTGGCAAGGGATGGGCTGCATCTCACACCAGTTGGAAGAAATGTTTTTGCCAACGGTCTGAAGAATTTGATCAGGAGGGCTTTAAACTGAACTGTGTGGGGAAGGGAGACAACGTCCTGGAAGACAAAAGGACTGGAGAAAATAGTCAAACTGTCATAGAGGAAACAAGGCAAACAGTACAGGGACCCAACAGTGGGAGGCAAAAAAAATGTGCACAGGCAGCAAGTAAAGGGGACACATGGTCTTAGATGTCTCTACACTAATGCACAGAGCATGGGAAATAAGCAAGATGAACTTGAACTCCTAGCACAACAAAGCAAATATAATATAATAGGCATCACTGAAACCTGGTGGGATGAGTCTCATGACTGGAATGTAGAAATAAAGGGGTATAACCTTTTCAAGAAAAACAGGACAAACAGGAAAGGAGGAGGAATAGCATTATATGTCAGGGATATTTACACCACTGAAGAAATCCAGGACATCAATCCTGGAAGCCAAGTGGAGAGCATCTGGATAAAAATTAAAGGGGAAGGAAACAACAGGGATGTTAGTGTGGGAGTCTACTACAGACCCCCAACTCAAGCAGAAGAATTGGATGAAGCCTTTCTAGAACAGATGACCACACACTCAGAAAGGAGAAATATAGTAGTGATGGGTGACTTCAACTATCCGGATATTTGCTGGAAGTCAAACTCGGCAAAATCCTCAAGGTCTAGCAAATTTCTCACTTGCCTCAAAGACAATTTCATTGTTCAAAAGGTGGAAGAGGCAACGAGGGAGTCAGCTATTTTGGATCTGATCCTAACTAACAGGGAAGACCTAGTTAATGGGGTGCAAGTGGTTGGATCCTTAGGCGGGAGTGATCATGTCCTCCTGGAGTTTATTATACAGTGGAAAGGAGAAGCCAGGCATAGTCAGACATGCATTCTAGACTTTAGGAAAGCTGATTTTACTAAACTTAGAGAAATACTGAGGGTGATCCCATGGACAGGAATACTAAAAGAGAAGGGAGTTCAAGACGGATGGGAGTTTCTCAAAAGGGAGATACTGAAGGCACAATTTCAAACCATGCCAACGAGGAGGAAGAATGGGAGGTGTCTCAAGAAACCAGGATGGATGACTAAGGAACTTGCAACAGAACTATGTTTTAAACGGAACATGTATAAGAAATGGAAAAATGGGGAAATCACCAAAGAGGAATTCAAACAAATAGCTAGCACGTGTAGGGATAAAGTCAGAAAAGCTAAAGCGCAGAATGAAATCAGGCTTGCTGGAGAGGTTAAGAACAATAAAAAGGGCTTTTGGGGGTATGTCAGTAGCAAAAGGAAAAAGAAGGAAATGGTAGGGCCACTGTATGGAGAAGATGGCAAAAAGTTAACAGGGGACAGAGAAAAGGCAGAATTACTCAACACCTTCTTTGCTTCAGTCTTCTCAGAAAAGGCAAAGGGTGCTCAACTTGAGGATAATGGAGCAGAGGACAGAATAGGAGAATTTCAGCACAGAATAAGTAAAGAGATAGTACAGAAACATCTGGTTAATCTAGATGACTATAAGTCTCCAGGACCAGATGAATTACATCCAAGGGTATTAAAAGAACTGGCAAATGTAATATCAGAACCATTGGCAATAATCTTTGAGAATTCCTGGAAAACAGGAGAGGTCCCAGCGGACTGGAGGAGGGCAAATGTTGTCCCCATCTTCAAAAAGGGGAAAAAAGAGGATCCCAACAATTATCGTCCAGTTAGTTTGACATCAATACCCGGAAAGATTCTGGAGCAGATCATTAAACAGAGAGTCTGTGAACATCTGGAAGATAATTTCATAATCACAAAAAGTCAACATGGGTTTCAGAGAAACAGGTCATGCCAGACAAATCTGATCTCTTTTTTTGATAAAATTACCAGCTTGGTAGATGAAGGGAATGCTGTGGATATAGTATATCTTGATTTCAGTAAGGCCTTTGACAAGGTTCCCCATGACATTCTTGCAAGCAAGTTGGTAAAATGTGGGCTAGACAAAGTAACTGTTACATGGATTTGTAATTGGTTAACTGGTCGAACACAAAGGGTGCTCAACAATGGCTCCTTTTCAACTTGGAAAGAAGTGACCAGTGGGGTGCCACAGGGCTCTGTCCTGGGCCCAGTGCTATTCAATACCTTTATTAATGACTTGGATGACGGTATTGGGGGCATAGTTATCAAATTTGCAGACGACACCAAATTAGGAGGAGTAGCTAATACCCCAGAGGACAGGATCAAAATTCAAAATGACTTGAACAGACTAGAAAGTTGGGCCAAAGCTAACAAAATGAAATTCAACACAGAGAAATGTAAGGTACTGCACTTAGGGCGGAAAAACCAAAAGTACAGATATACGATGGGGGACACCTGGCTGAATGAGACTACGTGTGAAAGGGATCTAGGAATCCAGGTGGACCACAAGTTGAACATGAGTCAACAGTGCGATGCAGCAGCTAAAAAGGCCAATGCAATTTTAGGCTGCATCAGTAGAAGTATAGTGTCTAGATCAAGAGAAGTAATAGTGCCACTCTATTCTGCTTTGGTCAGGCCTCACCTGGAATACTGTGTCCAGTTCTGGGCACCACAATTCAAAAAGGATGTGGAGAAACTGGAGCGTGTCCAAAGGAGGGCAACTAAAATGGTGAAGGGTCTGGAAAGCAAGCCCTATGAGGAACGACTTAGGGAGCTGGGGATGTTTAGCCTGGAGAAGAGAAGGCTGAGAGGTGATATGATAGCCGTGTTTAAATATTTGAAGGGATGTCATATCGAGGAGGGAACAAGCTTGTTTTCTGCTGCTCCAGAGACTAGGACCCGAAACAATGGATGCAAGCTGCAAGAAAAGAGATTCCACCTCAACATTAGGAGGAACTTCCTGACAGTAAGGGCGGTTCGACAGTGGAACACACTCCCTCGGAGAGTAGTGGAGTCTCCTTCCTTGGAGGTCTTTAAGCAGAGGCTGGATGGCCATCTGTCGGGGATGCTTTGATTGGGAGTTCCTGCATGGCAGGGGGTTGGACTGGATGACCCTTGTGGTCTCTTCCAACTCTATGATTCTATGATTCTATGATTCTATGACTTGATACCTGCTCACATTGAATTGTATTTGGCATTTTGCTCCCCCTCCCCCATTTGGAGAGATTGATCTGGAGCTCTTTTTTTTAAACAACTCTAAATAATTTGATGTTAGCACTGAATCCCCTAACTGCAGACTATAGATGAGCAGGGATTTGAACTTGCCTTTCCTGTATTCAGATCTGTAGGTAAAGGTATTCCCCATTGACAAGCTTGTCAAGTGTCTAACCGTAGGGGGTGGTGCTCATCTCCGTTACTAAGCCAAAGAGCCAGCACTGTCAGAGACTACTCTGTGATCATGTGGCCATCATGATTGCACAGAACACTGTTTACCTTCCCACCGAATTGGTACGTATTTATCTACTCACATTTGCATGCTTTCAAACTGCTAGGTTGGTTGGCAGAAGCTGGGACTAGTGACAGGAGCTCACCCCATCATGCAGCACCCGGTCCTTGAACTGTCAACCTGCCAATCTTGCAATCAACAGAGTCTGTGTCTTAACCACTTGAGCCACTGCATCCTCATATTCAGATCTGTATCCACTGTATAATATTATTGTCTAAATTTTGATAGGGTAAATCAGGGGTGGGCAATTGTGAAGGCATGGAGGCTATTTTTTGGCCACACACTTTCCAGTGGGCTGGATCAGCATGCCCAATGTGACCAGAAGTGATGTCACATCATTTTCAGCTTCAGTTTTGGTTGTTTTTATTTTTATTTATTTTTAATTTTTAAAGTATTTGGGTGGGAAGGACCTCATGCAAAAATATTGTTTTCCAGGGGCTGTAAGCCATGGAAAGGTTGGTGTGTGTGTGTCTAGGGTCTTTCAGTGGGACTTCAGGGACAGCAAATGGTGGCCCTATGGGTCAAATGAAGTCCACAATGTACTTTCCTCACCCTTGATTACTGGTAAGGAGGATTCTGTCTTAGTAGAAAGGGTGAGACAGTTGCCTGTAGCATAACATCTGGTGCATACAAGATAACTTTTAGAAACATTCCCAAGAGCATGTACACATTGACAACTTCTCTCAACATGAGCTACAACAGAAAAAATTAGTCATACATAACTTTTGTTAAAAACAGGAGCTGCAGATAATTTCCCCCTCTGATTTCTACAGATGTTTGGTGTAACATTTGCCCTAGTGTTCACAAGGGGGAGAGAGGTGATAAACTTGTTTCTAATCTGTCACAATTCAAAACTGGAGTGTGTACTCATATGATTAAATACAAGGAAGGAAGGAAGGAAGGAAGGAAGGAAGGAAGGAAGGTCCTTATGTAGACTGAACACCATCCAACTTCATGTAAGTGGATGCTTGATCTCATAGCTGCAATTCCCCTTTCATCCCACCTGCACCATGTATGCCTCTCTAAGGACCTTATCACATGGGGTCTGAAGCAAAGCTAATCCAAAGGGCATCCACAGCTAATACATATTATTCCCCCGTGTTTACACATGACGCTGCCCCAGAACACGGAGCTAATCCGTATTGTTCCCCCGTGTCTACACACGACGCTGCCCCAGAACACGGAGCTAATCCGTATTGTTCCCCGTGTCTACACACGACGCTGCCCCAGAACTCGGCAGAATACGGAGCTAATCCGTCAGGAGCAGGGAGATTTTGACATTCGGTTTGTAGAGGATGTACCTAGGGAGCCTTCGCATTCATTGCGAATTGGTGGGCAAGGCGAATTGGTGGGCAGGGCGAAAATCCCAGCGAGGGGAAGCGATTGCCTTGGCAAAAGGCAAACCGGATTGGAAAGAAGAGGAGGAGAGGAAGAGGGAAGAGGGAAGAGGGAGGCGATCTCTCTCTCTCCATGGGCTGCCTTCCCTTCTCCAGTCCTCCAGCCCTCCTCCTCCCCGGTTCCCATGGCTGCCTTTCCTCCCGGCTTTTTGTGACGGGAGAGAAGGGAGCCTTGGTATTAATTGCGAAATGGCCAAAAGGGCGATTTCGCTACGGAACCGAATTTATTTCTACTTCTGTTTTTCTTCGCTTTTTCTTTGCTTCATGGCCAGCGTTTGATAAGGTCCTAAATCTGTGTCAGAGTATCCCATAACTAAAAACCTTATTGCATGAGAAAATAAAGTGAAATGGAGTGGTAGAGTAGCAGCTTTCTCCATGCCTCTTCTCATGCTATTGAAGCACTTTCATTATCTACTTGAGGGAGATGGTCATAAAAGTGTGTTTTTGTCATGCTGGAAAAATCAATTTGGTGAAAGGCACACTTTTATGACCCATACTCTCTTGATCCATTTTGGCTCTTTTCTCATGCAATAAAGTCCTAACCCACTGGAGCAGTGAGTAGATGGAATCTGTTTTATTAGTGGTCTCCATTTAACTGTTGGAAAGACACCATCAAATACAATCTACTGAAAATTAGGCTTTCAAGGAATAAGGTGGGTTAGAACTCTCCCTCACTTCTAGCTTTTTATGTGTAGAAAGCATGTTCATGTGTGTGCATAAAGCAGAGTTGGCAACTGTGCTTCTCCAGAGGTTTTGGCCTACAACTCCTGTCATCCACAGCCAACATAGCCAATTGTGAAGGAGAATGTTGAACTGAGGTATAAGAACAACACAAAACCATTAGGAGGGCTTGTGTAGAGGAACATTAAACCATGTAAACCCCTCTCTCTATCCTGAAGTTAAGAAATACACACCACTTAATCTGCTGTTTGTAGAGATTCAGGATGTACTTATACCACACAGTTAATGGCAGCTTGATACTACTTTACCTGTCAAGGATCCATCCAAAAGAATAACAGGATTTGTAGTTTGGTGAAAACATAGAATTCCTTGCTGGGAAAATCAAGCCCACTCCTGTGAAATATAGCACTAGAGGCAGTAGAGGAGAGAGGAAAAGAGATAACCTATAAGGCTTCCCATTTTGTTCACATTGGCAGACGATTCTCATGGTGTGTGTGTGTGTGTGTGTGAGAGAGAGAGAGAGAGAGAGAGAGGGAGCAATCTCATCCATCACAGCAATAACATTTTGTACAACGTTTTGTACAACATTTTGTACAATGTAAAAATAATGATCAGAGAGATTTTAACAAAATAAATAAACAAAATCAAAATAATTTTGAGGCAAAAGGAGAGGGGACCATGTAGGGTTGTAGCTACCAGGTTAGGGGGCAGGGGAATGAGGGTATTGCTTTCCAATAAATATTCTGCTCCCCCATGAAATTTTCCTTTAAGTCTCTGATTTTCTAGCACTGAAGCAAAAATTCAGTTGAGGATTTAGAAATACAATTTAGATATTCAAAATAAAGTTCTAATACTGTGTACAGTAATATGTGGAAGAATTGTGAAATTTAATTAAGGAATGGTGCTTAGGTCATAGCAAAACTCGTACAGTAAATATATTATAAATGTCTGCTTTGGTTTTAATTAAACAGCATATCCTTATAAGTTTTTAATCACTAGTTTAGATAAGTGGGATTTGTGTTCCAGTTGTTAAGAAACTGTGGAGTGTGGCTGAAAACATGCACCTGCATGTAGTTAGAAAAGGTTATTATATGGGGGAGAAAGGAAAACTTTTTAAAGTGTAGTTAGTCTGATGAATAATATTATAATTCATGGTAAAACAGAAAAATCCTTTAAGAACAGCATGTCAGAGGGTTTCCCTTATGTTAAGCTTAAAAAACAACTCCTAAAATTTATAGAGTATGTAGCTATGACACTACTGTTTACCAAAAGGAATTGTATGATATAATGTAGCAGAACAAATAACAGATGTGTGATGATCTACTGATTTATGATTATGGTGGCTTTGATCAGAGATGGTCTAAGCCAGGGGTAGGCAACCTTTTTGAGCCAGGGGCCGATCCCCTGAAGTCGTCCCTTCCGGCAGGTGGGGGGGGGGAAATGGCAGTGCGCATTATGTACTGCGCATGCGCAAACGTGTCGTGGCCGCCATTTTGGAAAACATAATGGCGGTTGTGGCGCGCGCGGCTGAGCGGCGACCAAAACGCGTGGCTGTGGTGGCAGGCGGCAGCGGTGGCAGGGGTCCGCCTGGGCTGGTAAATGTGGGCCCTGGGTCGGAACTGGCCTGGGGGCCGTAGGTTGCCGGCCCCTGGTCTAAGCCAACTGAAAACTGTTTCAAAGACTGGAAACCATTTATAGACTTTTAAAGCTGTAACAAGTTTAACAATATAACAATCTATGGCTGTGGTTATTTGTAATTCTAGTGGGTTATTTAGCTGGATCTGTGATGCTAGAATAATAATTTCCCCTCTCCCCCCCCCCCCATTCCAGTCAGAATTGTGGTCAGTGCTCTACTGTGCATTAGCTGTATGTCTTTTTTTCTTTTTAGTCTTCTGCTCTTTTATTTTTTTATTTTTTCTTCTTCTTTTCTTCTTCTTCTCTTCTTCTCCCCCCCCCCCCCCCGGGTTTCATTATCTTTAATTGTATATTATTGTGACTGTAATTTAGATTGATTGTGTTAAAAATAATTTAAACATAATTAAAAAAACACAAATAAACCACCAGTGACTCCCCTTGATATTTTATGGCATGATTTATAAAGCTTGGCAATGTACTTTAAAAAGTATTCTGAAACCCTTGAAGTAGTTAGTTATCCCTGTAACTACCATTTTCAATAAGTAACTCCCATTTCTCAAAGAAAAAGAAATTAGTTTCCTTTTAATTGCTTATAAAATCTGAATGCTACCACAACCATTGGCTTGTGATAGAAACACACTCTTGTACTACTCATGGTCACTATAACAGCTACAACAGAGCCAAAGGCTGTATCATGGGGTACAATACAATACTTGACATAATGCTTGAACCATATGATATCCCCTCTGTAATATTTAGCAAGGCTGCACTCCCCAGCTGTAATAATGAACTACTCTTAGAATTATTCTGTTCAACAGTTATCCCTTCTTCCGTTAGGATTCATAATGTAATCTAGTTATACCTTCATAATTGGTAAAATGAATTAGGTTACTTCAGAGTTCTGGATTTGCATATGGGTTGGCTTAAATGGATAGAGAATTAGGCTGCAGATTGACATCACTTTAACTGCCATGGTTCAATCCTATAGAATTCTGGAATTTGCAGTTTTGTGAGATATTTAGCCTTCTTTGTCAGAATCCTCTGGTGCTACAACAAAATACAAATTCAAGAATTCCATAGCATGGAACCTTGTCTGTTAAAGCAGTGTCAAAATGCATTAATTTTGCAGTGTGGTGCCAGCTTACCATCCTTAAGCTATTCCTAGGAACATTCACCACTAGCATGACTGAGCTTGGAAATGCTATGTTTGTGGACTACAACTCCCTAAATGTCCCTCCCATTATTGCCATTGGCTATGCTGGTAGGTGAATTCTGGAAGTTGTAGTCCAAACAAGTAGCATTCCTAATCTGTAGACTGCAGAGTATAGTAAGCATCAAGAAAGCAAGAATACCCTCACAAAGCACTAGCACACAAAAATATTTCCAGCAGCTGCTTGTATGGGTGATATAATTTGTTCTTTTTGTGGTCAAATGAACAGAATTTTCATTCCCCATCCTCTTTATTCAAAGCATAGTTAGAACTGTGCATCACCAGTTTTTTCATGGACATACTATGTACAGCAGTCTGAGCCAATATGAAATAATGTGGAAAGAACCTGAAACAGGAAATTAGGAATGACACATTTAAGATAAAAGAGCGCAGCCGCAGAAACAGTGTCTGATGAAGATTTAGAGTGATGGCTGAGCACTGTGAATTGTTTATCCATTTTGCCATGCTATTGCTGCAAGCCAAGAGTGGTGTAATAATTTATTTGGAAAACCACAGTTTAGTACAGTGAAGAAAAAAAGTAATCTAGTACAGCTTTGACAGGCTGGGCAGATAGATATGAAAAAGAGAAACAGATCTGTTTCTTGAGATGTGGGCTACAATTATGAATGAATAGACAGCAGCAGTAATGCATGGTTTGCTATCACTCAGATGTTTTAGCAGATGGCCAGTTATGTGTAATTTTTTCTCCCATTTTTGGGGGGAGGGAAGATGTTATATATCTTGTATTTAGGGCATTTTGCTACTTTTTATTGCTCAGTACATCTGTACCAGTGATTGTCTTGTTTACAGTGACCCCTTTTCTTACAACGGGAAAAGCAACAATTTCTATATCTGTTCTTTGGATGCTAAAATTCTCTAAGCTTCTGTGTTACTGAAGCTTGCTTCCATTGGGGATTTTTGGAAATGTGCTTTGAAAATTTTCCTTCCCCATTCTCTTCATTCTATGTAATACAGCTCTCCCACCAAGATCAACCTCAAGTTCTTATGCTTCAAAGACAAAGAAAGACAGTCTATAGATGGTCATGAGACCTTCAACCCATTTGTGATAAGGTGGCTTTTGCTACAGCGTTACTGATTGACCCCCTATAGCAAACAATATCAGAATAGGTTACAAACAGCGGCTGGAAAATTCAGTTGGTGCACTACATTGGCATTACTATGCCTACATAAACTATGACATCAGGAGAGAAAAGGCTGTGAATGGGGTGGCCATGAGGGAAGCAAAGCACTGGAGAAACAGGTTGTTTGGAGTTGGCAGATTTTTTCTGTTCTCTTCACCAGCACTGTATGACCCTGGAAAATGTGAGCCACTAGGATAGTGTATCAACACTGTCCATTATCCCAGAGTTCCACAGCCTACTCAGGACATGGTCCTAGGCCCCAAAAGTTTTGGTGAGAAACTTAACTTGCCACGGAAATACGGCAAGCATCAGCCCCAAATAAGCCTTGAAGAATAGGTCTTCTTTCAGCAGACTAGTTTTGTTAGTCTGAATGGTGTCACTGTGATTTCTCCTGAAGACAACACACTGTCTTCACCAACATATTCACAAACTAGAATCACAAATAATGTCCAAATATCTTACAGGGATTGTGAGGAATTTTGTGGCCAACTGTTTCAGCGGCTCAGTATATCAGCCACTGTGATAGGATCTTGTGTGGTACCTCAAATTAATAAGATCCCTATTTGATGATGATGATGATGATGATGATGATGATGATTTCCTCAGTGCTAAGGATACCTATAGTTTCTGTGTCTCAGTCTCATTTGTTTGAAGCATTTTACTCTATGAAGCCTTTCATTTTTATTTATACTGGAACAGTCTTTATATACTTTTTAAAAAATATATACTGAATGCATTACATATGCTGAATTAAGAGAGATAAAGTGAGATCTAGCACTTGAAGAATTAAAAATCATGCTTTTAGTGATCAGGCAAAGTGCCTTCTTGATTGTGCAACAATCTCTTATGTACTCTTAGCAATGACAGTTTAAAAAATTTCCCCAACCTTTTTATGTTGCTGCCTGACCAATTTATCCTGCTCTTTTAAAAACCTTGTTGTTTTATTGTTTGCATCCAATTCTTGATCTGTCATTTTTTAATTCTTGGATTTGTTAGGTGCTCTGGAAGCATTTGTATTTAACAAGTGTGATTAAAACACCCACACCCTGAACCAATCATCCAGCGATAAGAATATCTACTCCTCATTTTTGGTCTATCTTTCTGTTAATAGTATAGGCTGGAAAGAGATGGTCTTTTTCATCCTTTTAGGCAATGAAGACATGATATTATTATTTTTGGTGTACCATTCCCTTGTTACTGTCATCTCTGAACACGGTTTTGTAGTTTTTCTAAAAAGAGTTTTGATAAGAGCTAATAGTGGTCTGGGCTTCAAATAAAATATTGCAAATGTTACCTGTAACACATTACTATGAGGAAGAATGAGGGCCTGACAATATTCCTTTTGTAAAATAATGCAATGGCTGGCAACATGATTACTTTTTCATTAATTTGTCTCTTGTACTAGTTACTGTAAAAATGCTATTTCAGTGTCATTTAGGGGGAATTTTGGGTCATTTTTGTAACTGTGTTGTTATTCTATATTGAACATTAATCTGGTTGACATGGCAACTAGTTTGACAATGTACAATTTATTGATTATTGATGTGTAGATGGTAATAACGTGAGCAACCCATTAACAAAGTGTGTCATATGACCAGGTAAACCATGTGATTGAATTAATTATAATTTAATAATTTGAAAGAACTAGCTGAGACTTTTATTCAATATCCAGCAACAGTTCTGAGATTGATTAGAATACCATAAAAGCTCATAAGTCTGTTAAATCTTTTTGAGCCCCAAATTCATAGATGTTTTTAGGTAAATATTGGGACCAGATTTCTTGTGGTATTACAGTGCCCAAAGTGAAAAAGAAAGATCCAGATGGTGGTGAAAATAGCATACTGGGAGTTTGAACTATAGAATAAATGCTGACTTATAGTTATGAGAAGTTGATGATTGTGCCATGTGGAAATAAGCTACACAACTGCAGCAT
Organism: Phrynosoma blainvillii; assembly: GCA_026167975.1. Taxonomy (NCBI): domain Eukaryota; kingdom Metazoa; phylum Chordata; class Lepidosauria; order Squamata; family Phrynosomatidae; genus Phrynosoma; species Phrynosoma blainvillii. The sequence goes on along the minus strand of JANUYF010000004.1, from coordinate 95,770,817 downwards.
TGGCCTGTTGTTGTTGTTGTTGTTGTTGTTGTTGCTGTTATTATTATTATTATTATTATTATTATTACCAGTTTGCTCCATTTTCTATCAGTATGCCAGCAAGTAAATTCATGCAACAAACAAGCATCTTGAGCACACAAGTAATGCAACTCCTCTGCCTCAGAAAAGGAAAGGGCTAAAACCATACTCATGAGCTTTAATCTTATTAGAAATCCATGTCTCAGCTGACCTTGCAACACTACTGATTGACTGCCATGAGTGACACAGGGTTGGAATTAGGGTGTCAGGGGAGCAAAGTGAGCAGCTAGACACTGGTTTGTGGGAAAATAGTATTGGCCTGAGGGGGAGAGAGAGACTGAAAAATTTAAAAGCAAACAAATGTATTAGGTGTTCTTATTAGTTTCCCCGAGAGTCTGTTATATATACAGACTCAGACAAATACTAATCTGTCTAAGTATATACTGGAGATACACATGACTTATTCTCTGAATGCCCCCCCCCCCCAAATGTTCAGGACACTGGGCATGAATCTGACATCTTGTGTGCCAATACAGTTCAATATAAAGTATGTGGATTTTTCAAAGTGTCACCATGTTGATGTACTTTAGGGCCCACTCATGTTTTTCAAGGCTAATGGGTTGCTTGACAGATTACCTGCATTTAGGTTACCGTAATTCAATTATTATTGTGAAGGAAAACATTCTCATGTCATTTGTTTCTCCTTCTCCATCCATGTTCACATGAGACCACATGTTAAGGCTGCCATCTGATAATCTCAAGAATGATAACGCAGTGGTTAGGCCAAGAGGAGCCAGAACAGATGTTAGATCTACGATGATTCCGCAGAAATGTGAAAACCTGAGCTGTATTCAAACAACACAATTATAACAGTTTAATACCACTTTAATTATCTTGGTTATGGAATTCTGGGTTTTGTAGATTTGGGGAGGCATTAATTATTTTCTGCCAGAGAAATCACATGTGCATTTCTAAATCTAAACTACAAATCATAGAATATTGTAAGAGCGAGTGACGGTAGTTGAAATGGTATCAAACTACAGGTGTACCTCTGTTAAAAAAAGCCTCTGACAGTGAAGCTCCATTTTATAAAGGCTTTTCATACCAAGCCAAGCCCTCTTCTCTTCATTCTCTGTCTAGCTGTACTTTTAAAATCAGCATCAGTTTTGAAAGAATGTTGAAGTAAGGCTGGACAAATACAGACTTTCAGGTTGGATTGCAGCAATGTGTCTGCTGTAAATGCAATAAACAAAGCTTAAGCTGGGAAAGAATGGTATTCTTCCCTAGCTGATCCTATCGTAGCTGTGTGTGCTTGCATATAACAGACAAGGTAAATAGCAGCTGCATCCAGAAGTCCTTCCTGAGCATGTGTGGACAGCAAAATATTAAAAAAAGGAACATATAGGCCTGCTTCACCAGATATCGCCAACATTTTTTAAAAGCATACATAGGTTTGGCCTCAAAAATGGAAATCATAAGAAAAGTGAAAGCTGATGAGAATAAAAATAATCATTGCATGCATTTGGAAAAGGCCTTCAAGGCTTGAGAAATGTATTTTAACACTTATAATGGGAAATAATAATAATAATAATGTTTATTTATAGCCCACCCACAACAATCGAGGCGGGTAACAAAATTTAAAACAAACAAACAAATTAAAACATTCCCTCATCCCCTAATCCTACCCTCCCAACCCCTTAAAACAGGATTAAACTATAAGAGATTAAAATACAGTTATCCATTAAAACAATAACAGTAAAATCAAACTACAATGGGGACATAGTAATAATAAAAACTGAAATCTCATCTCCCTAAAGCAGATGCTATTCCGGGAAGGCCTGCCGGAAGAGATCTGTCTTCACTGCCTTTTTAAAGGCAGTAAGCGTAGTAATGAGACGGATCTCGTCTGGCAGGCCATTCCATAGCCTGGGAGCAGCCACAGAAAAGGTCCTCTGGGAGGTCTGAGACAGCCTAGTTTTTATTGGCTGTAACAGATTCCTCCCAGAGGACCGAAGGGCACGGGGGGGGGGGGAAATCATATGGGGAGAGGTGGTCCCTAAGATAAGATGGACCCAAGCCATGTAGGGCTTTAAATATCAAAACCAACACCTTGTACCGTGCCCGGAAACTAATTGGCAGCCAGTGGAGGGATTTAAGCACTGGAGTTATGTGCTCCCTCCTAGATGTTCCGGTAATTAACCTGGCTGTCATATTTTGCACTAACTGGAGTTTCCAGCTTAGGCACAAGGGTAGCCCCATGTAGAGTGCATTGCAGTAATCCAGATGTGAGGTTACCAGGGCATGTACCACAGTTTCCAAGTCCCTCATGTCCAGATAAGGGCGCAGTTGGCGTATCAGCCGAAGCTGATAACAGGCACTCCTGACCGCTGCATTCACCTGACTAGTCATGTGAAGTGACAAATCAAGGAGTACCCCCAAGCTGTGAACACAGTCCTTGGAGGAGAGTGTGACTCCATCCAGGATTGGAGACTGTATTCCCAGATCTGGTTTCGGGCCTGTGACTGTGAGTACCTCTGTTTTGTCTGGATTCAACTTCAATCTGTTTTTCCTCATCCAATCCATTACCGCTCTGAGACAGTCATTAAGAGGAGAGACGCCATCTGAAGTCTGAACCGATGATCTGGTCATGGAGAGATATATCTGAGTGTCGTCAGCGTACTGAAGACACCGAGCTCCATGCTTCTGAATGATCTCACCCAGCGGCTTCATATAAATATTAAACAACATCGGGGAAAACTTGCACAAAAGCTGGGAAACCACCAAATATGGGGAAGGTGGCATGGCCACCTGAGAAATCTATGGTCAGATTCAAAGCTTGAGCCTCCCCACCCCTCCTTTAAGGGTAGATGAAACCAAATCAAAACTAGAGGTTTATGGCTTTTCAGAGCCTTGTATGTAGATGTAGTTGTGCAGTCAGATCTAGTAAAAGAATACATATACAAAGTTTCTAACCAGTCCCATTCTGTGGTCTGGTTGAGATTCCTCAAATTGGAATCTTATACTCAACAGTAAATATCTTTGAACAGATTTTCTTTGAACAGGTAGGTTCCTCATCTCTCCTAGGGGAAGGCTCCCCAAACTCTTTGAGGCCTCATAGATCAGTGCCCTCTTCACTTCAACTGAGTCAAGGCACAGGCTTCTTGCTGTTCCAATCAAGAGAGTAAACCTTACATGAAATGTTCTTTAATGTGCCATTCAGCTATCTCTACTCTTATCTTCAGTTCCTGATTGGGGATAATAGTGAGAATATGTTCTCCATGCTCCGCCTGGGGAGAACAGGTAGCATCTGTGGGTAAAGGTGGAGCCTTGGAGAAAAATTCCACAAGCTGCATGTAAAAACTCAGTTGGCTTCAGGCATGGGCCAGAGATTTCCTGCCATAGGTGAATGTGTCTCTTAAAACTGGTTTTGCATAGTTTATAACTGAAATGCTTAATCTGACCTTTAAATGGCTCGGAGATCTTTTGCTGTAACAAAGTGTGAGCAGTAGCATCTACAAAAAAACAGTCACAAACAAACAGAGATAGATAGCCAGCCAGCTAAAAGAGGGCTCTGAAAAATTACTTTTTGTATCATGGTTCCCAAAATTCCTAGGAACTATGGACAGTGCCCACACTTGTTGGGGGTTATAGTAAAAAAGAAATAAATAAACTTTTACTCACTGTGAGATAGATGGTACATAAGTAGCAAATGGACAGCCTGGAACTTGCCAAAGTTATAATGCCACTTTAAGCAGAGTGAATAACCTTTGAACTGTGTGATCATAGATTAATGTCTAGTCTGCATTTAGGGTTGTGCAGGCCCTAGCTACTACTAATTTATATGTATTTTTGTACTGGTCCATACTAATTTGTTTAGTCCCTGATTTTAACATAATTGTCTTTTTGTGCCAAATTTTGTGCAAAATCCTTTCTCAAAGAAGCATATGACATTTGGAAGGTATTTGGTATGAGTGCTCTGCGTACGGCTGTACTTCTTACCGAACACTGTTATTTAGTTTTTCCTCACAAAGTTTATCACCAGAATTGACAGGAAACAACCTGCATATAAAACTGAACACAATGGTTAAGCAATTTCCCTGTAATGCATTAAATCTTGTGTTTAAATGTTTAAAGCTTACTTGGTAAGCACATTTGCACAACTAAAGATGGTTGCAATCATTGCTACATCGTATTCATACCTCCAGCATAGTCATTAATACATGGTAAGAAATTATTTCTTGTTCTATGAATCAAATGTCAATCTATTATCTGTCTGTCTAAGCCATCTATCATCAATCTAGCCACCCATCGATCATTTTTAATCTATTTTCTTCATCAATTCAATACAAGAATTGTATACAATTCAATATAAGAATTGTAATACAAGAGCAGTCAAGCTTACTCAGTAGTAAATTATGCTGCATTCAGGGTACACTTCTAGGAGAATGGAGACAGAATTGCAAATGTTATGCAACTGTTTCTATTTACATAGGGGATGACAGCACTTATGTTCTTATTTGCTTTTTATACCCTTATAGGTTATGAAGTAATGGCCATTTCTAGTGTACTATCTCCACAACTTTAATGGCACACTGCAACTTTAAATTAAATGCAGAGGTATTTGTTGATTTTTCCAATAATAGTAAATAAGGAAGTTGTCCCAGACTTCAGCAAACAAAGCAAGGTTCTGCTTAAGAGTTGAGCCAAAGCATAACGTCACTTTGAGACCATGAGATGAGGTTACCCTCTATGCCAGGGGTAGGCAACCTTTCCCCTTTAAGGGCCGAGGGACTTTAGCTCCCAGAAGCCTCAGCCATGTTGGCCAATAGTCCCATGTTGGCCAATAGCTCCTGGGATTCTGGGAGTTGAAGTCCCTCGGCCCTTAAAGGGGAAAGGTTGACTACCCCTGCTCTATGCCAATGAAGAAAACAGGTTCTTAGAGTGAGGGAAGATGGAAGAATTTAGTGCAGTTTTCAATAGTGCAATTTGTCTTTTTAAAAGTCACTTAAAATCTCTCGCTCTCTCCCTCTCTTTCTTTCCCATGCATTGAAGATATATGTGATATTAATCATTTTGTTTAGAATGTTGTGATTCTGAAAAGCAGACATTAACACCAATTTTCTTTCAGAAAATATTTGCTAAAGTGTAAGTTAACTTGTAAACAGTTATATACAATGCAAGGAGTGTATTATCCTGGATAATATATCCTCAGTGAGAATAAACTATTAAAACAGTAGGATATGTTAATTTTGGCCTCAGTCCTATTGCTAGTCCCAACTATAGTAAAGCCATTGAATCAATTAGATTTACCTACATGTTGGTAAATTTATGTACAATTAGATTTACCTACACCTACATCAGTCAAAACTAACCAACAGAATTCCAACTTTTTCTCCTTTAGCTTTATCTATGCACATTTTATTTAACAAAATTAGAAAAATATTATATTTTCTCCAGTAAAAATGCAGTTGTCATTATTCTTAAAGAAAATTCCTGAACTGTCAGGAATTGACATGGAATGAATATGGAAAGCACACATACCATTGTAAGATACATTTAATGTTGCAGCTGCTTGAAATGGTGATGTTGTGCTAGAAATCATTATCCAGTAGTTTATTATCTGATTTGTGTGTCATTTCTGAAAACAGGCTAAAGGGAGACAATTCTGGTGCTTAATATGTAATTGAAAGACCAAGTCTTGGAGTTTGTGGGAGCTCTTTTTTCCTTGGAAAAGGGCCAGGGGAAGATTTATTGTACACATGTTGTATACATTCTACACTGTTTATTATATGTCTTTTTGAGGATGCCCCTACAAATTATTTCATGATGCTGTGGGTGCCTTACATTTCTTTGGCACACACTGGGGTTGAAATTGGACAAAAGGTATGAAAGTTATAGTCTTCAAATGTTTGCACTTTGTCGTTTGTAATTTAATTTCAGGATTCTTCTTCTAAGTGTGTCCTAAATAAAATGCAGGAAATTTTGTGGAGAATGTTTAACCTAAGGTTAGCCCTAAATAAATAAATAAATAAATAAGTAGAATTAGCATCATTCCCAGGAAGATGAAAACATCCACTCCTATTTTGCATTATAGACTGTTAAGTGTGTTAAGTGTGGGGGCTAAGCAGACGGGCGGCCATGGGCTGCCCTGGGAAGCTGCGCTGCGGGACCGAGGCATCCCCATGCCTCGATCCTGCGGCGCACCTTTGCTGCCCCTGAAAGGAGTGCTAAATTAGCGCTCCTTTCACAAGTCAGCGAAAGTGCACCGCAAAAGGCTGTGGCGCACTTTCGGTGACTTTTCCACTGCAGCGTTTGTGAACGCTGCAGCGGGAGGTCCTCCTCGGAGCGCCGGCCATGCGGAAGGCCAGCTGCTCTGAGGATGACCTCGGGAGGGGGAGGGGGCGTCGAGCGTGCGGCTGCCCCTCCCCTTCCCTGTGCCCAAGACGGCTTTTTAAGCCGTCTGCTTAGGCCCTATGTTTCCTACATATTTCAGTAATAATATTAGTAGGACTGCAGTTACAGTTAAGCATGAGAAAACATCTAAAACAGGGGTAGGCAACCTAAGGCCTGGGGGCTGGATGCGGCCCACAGAGGCCTTTGGACTGCCCCCAGGCCGGTCCTGCCGCTGCCGCCGCCGCTGCCACCCGCCACCGTCGCCCGCCATGATGATATTGATTATTGTTGTTATTACTTGTTCTTGGTTTTTTCTTGGCAAAATCTCCACAGGGGTCTTGCCATGGCTTTTCTGGGGCTGAGAGAGTGTGCATGCATATTTTTTAAATTTTTAAATTTTTGTTTAAATTTTCTATTTTTCTATTTATTTATTTATTTATTTATTTATTTATTTATTTATGGTGCTTCGGCCCCCCAATTGCCTGAGGGACAGCAACCCGGCCCCTGGCTCAAAAAGGTTGCCTACCCCAGATCTAAAATGTACACAGTATATAAAGACAGACACCATGTAAAATAGCCAAGTGAGATAAACAGAGTACATTTGAAGTGAAACGTATTAAAACAAGTGGAAAAAGACCCTCCATCACTAAAGCAGAAGACAACATAACTAGTTTTTTTATGAATGGTCATCAAAATTACCTTCTTTGAAAATTCAAATGATCTGGAAAAACTATGGCTAATTTTCATTTGGTCCCAACAAAGTTATTATCAGAATTTGGAGTTAACATGTTGCTTTTGTGATTAATGAAGGGCAGCCATTCTTATTTTGGAAAATAAATATAATAAATACTAATATCAGATTTTCCAATAGGTAATGAATAATATTTACTTTTTATTTTAAATTATTAATGTGGGGTCATTCTGGAGATTAGGGGCATTTTTGGCTGTTTTATGTATTTTATGTGATTTGTAAAACAAAAAGGCCACATATTATTGTCACAAATAAGTAATGAACAATGAATTACTTTTTTTTTAAAAAAAGGCAACATTAGTGCTAATGCTTTAGCTTTTGCAGTAACATTTCTAAGCACTGCTTATTATTATAATAATCCTTGCCTCTTGAGTTACTTTTTTTTTTTTTAAAAAAAGACAATCACAAGCAGAGACTTCGCTTCTAAAGAAATGTCTAAATAAACAGATGTGGTTCCCCTTGCTTCTCAAAAAACATGATCAGAGAGATATTTATGGAGCACAGGTCAATGTTCTCTAGAGGACAAAATGCTGGGATTGAACATGTGAATGCACCTCCCTTGCTTTAGCTGCAAAGCTCAGCAAGGGACCTTGGCTAAGTCACTGTCTCATAAGGTTGTTGCAATGATAAAGATGATAAACACTACAAAGTCCTTTGCAAGTACATCACTTTACTAATAACCTGTTTGGGAATCCATAAATTGAAAGTGGAAAGAAGCATATAGCTTTTTCTCATTTGACCATCTCTACTGGAAAAGATACTGAAGAGCAAAGACATACAACTGAGCACTAAAGTCAGAGTCGTTCAGGCCATTGTTTTCCCAATTACCAGGTACGAATGCAAGAGCTGGACAGTGAAGGAAGCAGACAGAAAGAAAATCAACTAATTTTAAATGTGGTGCTGGAGAAGAGTACCTAGGATACCATGGACAGCCAAGAAGACAAACAAATGGGTTCTTGAACAGATCACACCAGGGCTCTCCTTGGAAGCAAAGATGATCAAGTTGAGACTATTATACTGTGGCCACATAATAAGAAGGCCATAGATCACTAGAAAAAACAATAATACTAGGAAAGGTAGAGGGTAGAAGAAAGAGAGGAAGACCACAAACCAGATGATAGATTTAATCAGGGGGGTTATGGGCAAGGGTTTGCAGGATCTGGCCAAGGCAATGGAGGATAGGGATTCTTGGAGATGTCTCATCCACAGGGTTGCCATGAGTCGGAGCTGACTCAAGGCCAGCTAACAACAGCAACAACTTCTAGGATATGTTTCCTTTAAGAAAGGCAGTTGCCTGTCTATTACTGTGCCTATATGATTTCTATATGACGTTTTACATACTTCAGGCTATGAGGCATGTAAAAAACTAGTGATGACAAAAGCGTATTTTAAAAAAAAAATCATGTCTGTGAGATGTTTTGAAATTTAATCTTGAAAGTATTTAAGAGTGAAACCTTAAATTATGCTGTTGATTTGTCACCTCTATCCCCAAAATGGCATTAATCCCTTCCTAGAACTTAAAATGGCTGCAGTCCCTTCCTAGAACACATTCGTGTGGCTAAGCTTCACTGAACTTACTGTGATTTACTTACAAGTAAAGATACATAGGATTGGGCTTTATGTCCACATATACATATGTAAATGGATACCTATGCACACATATGCCAGATAACTATAAAAGCTAGGCACCAAGATTTATGAGTCTGTTTTGATCTCTTCCCCCTCCCCATCTCTTCATATGTGTATACACACACACACAGTTTTAGCATTACCATTACCATTGCAATTATGATACTTATACTTATCCAAAGGAGGCTAAGGGTGTGACATATACAATATTGGTGTCTGGCAGCTTGGGCTACAATCCATGCTGTTAAGAAAAACAAATGTTATTAATGTGTTAAGGAGAAATACTTGCTAATAACTAGATAATTTTGAGATGTTAGGTTCATACCATCTGTTAATCTTAGTTGTGATTAAAGAGGTAAATCCTAATGCCCATTATTCCTAATGACAGGACCAAGCAGGCTTAAAGCATTAGCTGTTGCAGGCTGAAGAGAAGAAGCAATGAAGGATATCAGCAATCTTAGCTGCAATTGAGGAATTGCCCCGTCCTCTACACAACAAAAAGTGATACAAAAGAATTACACCCTCACTAAAGTCTATTTCCT